>JBAMBL010000738.1:0-308674 GCA_037043405.1 Drosophila subquinaria
TCTCAAAAACAAATATTTCTCGATGGCATATTAATTGTATCTCTTATTCCAAATGATCGAAAATCCAAATAAGAATGAGTAGGAGTATTTTTCATTTTTTTAAACATTAAAAAACTATTTCATAAATAATCATAATACAAAATAAATGATAAAAAAACAAAATACATACAATAAAATTTTAAAATTTTCTAATACATATAAATTTAAAACAATTATTTTTTATAATTCTTTAATTGTATCTCTTATTTCAAATGATCGAAAATCAAAATAAGAATGAATAGGAATATTTTTAAATTTTTAAATCATTCAAAAACTATTTTATAAAAAAATCGAACAATACAAAATAAATGATAAAAAAAATAAAATAAAATAAATTAAATTAAATTAAAACTATTATTTTTTATAATTCTTCAATTGAAATTTAATATAAAACATTTTATAATTTTTTTTATGCATATAAAAATTTAAGTTATTAAAAACTATTTTATAAAAAAATCGAACAATACAAAATAAATGATAAAAAAACAAATTAAATTAAAACTATTATTTTTTTATAATTCTTCAATTGAAATTTAATATAAAACATTTTATAATTTTTTGTATGCATATAAAAATTTAAGTTATTAAATAATGTTTAAATTCGTTACGGTTCCTGCTTACGATCAATACTTAAGCTGGCGCCATCTAGCGTCGCGCAGCTTTATAACGTGCTCTGACTTTAAGATTGTCATATCAAATGTCTTCATTTGGAGCGTTTTAGACCATGACCAACATAAGTATTGCCTCAATTTGCTTGCCAGCAACTAAATTGACATTTAGGCTAATTGACGCAATTTGTTTAGGCCTGAAATCTGACAAACTTTAAACTGTCTGTGACATTCGTTTGTCTTTCTGCGCAGAACAATTGCAATTTTTACGACAAAATAATAGCCCATAATTCCAGCTGAGAACTGAGATATGTACAAAAATAACTGACATGAAATTATAAATTCCTTATATCATGCCTAAAATTTCCATTTATTTTTAATGACACCATTTATTCAACTATTTAGACTTTTTGTCTTCCAGTGCAGCAAGTAATTGATGTGTATCACACACACACACACACACATGTGTGCTCAAAGAGAGTATCCGAATTCTAACGGCATCCTTTGTGCATTGCCCAATTGAACAAACTTCATTCATGTTAATGCTACAACTCTCTCCATCTCAAATTGATCAAACTGCTATCTCTTTCTCACACACTCACTCCCACACACACACACACACACACATGCACTTAAGATATCATCCATTACATTTTCGCACATAAATCAACTTGACCTTAAAAAGTTTGTCATAACATGGCCACCCTCCTGGAGCCGAAACGTCTCTCTTTCTCTCTCTCTCATCTTCAGCTCTCCAGTTTTATTCATCACAAATGCACACAAAAGGAAGCTGGCGGAGAGGCGGCAGGCTATCAAGGCTACGTGCAAGAGGAAGAGGCAGAGAGGCGGACAAGTGAACCAGCGAGCGGACGAATGGACGGACAAAACAACAAGGTGACATAAATATCCAGTTGCTCTAAAAAGGAAACTGAACTTTTTGCAAAAGGCAACAACAACAACAAGCAGAAAACAAAGCCCGACAGTGTCAGTAATGCCACATTAGCTTTTTTCTCCGTCAAATTTAGCTTATTTTCAAAGACTAATTCCTGAAACAAATCGCAAAATTTTGTATGTAGAACATTAAAATTTGTTCACTTAATATTAATAAATACATGTTTTATACATGAACAAATAAACAGCCTTATTTACTGATTATTTCATACAAATTTAGCTATGACCTACTCCACAGTAAAAACAGCTTTTTTCTTGCGAACCAAAAATTGACAACCCTGCCTGACATGTGAAGAAGCAGGAGACATTGAGTCAACAAGAGCGAGAAGCAGAGGATAAAATTCAATGAAAGCGTACAAGTTACTAACCTGCAGTGAAAAAGCGACGGCAAGATTCAGATTCCTCTGCTGCTGCTGCTGCTGTTGTTGTTGTAGCGGTGGCAGCTGATTAGCCGGCGCTGTGCTAAAATGTGTCAAATTGTTGTTGTTGCTGCTGCTGCTGCTGGTGGTCGTGTAACGTCTCGCAGGCAGCGCTGGCGGCGGCGTCAAGCAGGGCGATTGTAATTGGTCCAGCTCCTCTTGCTCTTCCTCATCCTCCTGTTGCAGCTGAGAGTGCTGCTTCTTCTTTGCCAATGTCAAAGCGATGCTCCCATTCCCACTGCTGTTGTTGTTGTTCAGCGAAAGCGAACGCGCAAAAGAACTTTTAAAGTAGCGGCAAGGCATCTGAAAATCAAAGTCTGGCGGCGTCAACGCATCCGCCGCAGCAGCAGCTGGAAAAGCTTGCATTGTATTTTGCATATTTAAACATTCACACACACACACAACCGGAATTTGATTTGATTTTCTTATAATTATTGCTTTTTTGATATTTTTAATTGCTTTGCGCGCCTTTTAATTTGGCATTGTTGTTGTTTTTGCTATTTCGCTTTGATTTTGTATTTAGTGCATATTTTCACGCACATTGTCAGACACTCACACACGCACAGTCACTCACTAAATTATGCACACACGTTTTAATTTCTGACAGCACAGAGATGTTTTGCCAATTTTACAAGCATTCAATATCAATTTCAATTATTCATTTGGCTGCCACTTTTTAATCAAGCTCAATTTAAACGAAACACACTGCGCGGGCTCGCGAACATTTATGTTGCACACCTCAAATAACACAACCGGCACGATCAGCTTTTCATTTGCGAATGAGCAAACAGAGAGCAACAAGAGAGCAGAAGCTGTTAAAGCCTAACAATATTATGTTAGAAAACGACATGGAGAACTGTAAGCAGTTAACATTGTTGAACTTAAATTGTGTGGTTTATATATTAGTTAGTTTAGTTATTCAAATAATAATTGTTGAATAGATCAATAAGCTATCACAATTTACAACATGTCCAAAAATGCCATAATTATTATTTTTCGTTGTGATTTGAAAACAGAGTTTAAATTTATCGACATTGCTCGATAAGTGTAAGTTTGCTGTTATGCTCAAGAGCGTAATGTTATGTTATAGTGATCTGCTAACTGCTTTTGGTACAATTTTAAAAATATTGGTACATTTTAATATTCGTTTGGTGAGGTTTTTTTTTTATCAAAATTGAACTCTTTTTATATGATGCAAGCAAGAGAGGAAATATTGAAATGGGTACACAACTATTGAAAATGGTACTTTTAAATGTTTAAAATTAAATATATTTTAATTGGCGACTGCGCTGCGTGCGTGCTGTTGGACTTAACAGAATATGCATTTTATATTAGTAAAGCACTCCAAAGTATGCTACAAAAATTAATTGCGGCTATGTACATTAAATAGCCTAAAAGTATGCAATTGAAAAAAATCGCGGCTTTAAGCGCGCGAAAATTTTAAATGAAATTTTTTAAATTTTCAAAAATCAATTTAAAAAAATTGAGAAACAATTTTAAAAAACAACAAAACACAAAATATTGTAAAATAATTAAGTTTGAGCAATTGTTTCTTAAAACTCTTTTAAAACTACAAATTTAAATATATCTTTTTTTCTATTTATTGTTATATATTTTTTAGAATAAACAAAAATTAGACATTTTTATATAAAAGTGGCCCATGGTACACATCAGAATTTAATGGGGTAGGGTGCTAAGTAGTGGTATTCAGAATTCAGAATTAATCCCACCGCCTGGGCACAGTGCTCAAAAACATAATCCCCCACACAAATTCCTTAACTTTATGTCAATCAAATTGATTGTGTTGTGTTTTCTTGACTATAATGTTGGACAAAAAAAAAGAAAAAAAAACATACAAACAAAGCAAGTTGAAGCTTTTGACAGGTGCGGGGGAAGTATTTTTGTATAGTTTTGTTAAAATTGAAAAGAAAAAAGAAATTAAGAAAATGCAAAAATTACAGAATTTAAATAAAGTAAAAATTTAAAGTTGAAAAAACTAAAATTTTGTATTTTTGACTTTTCTGCTTTTTTTTAGTTTTGCCATTTAATTTATTTGCCCAATTTTCAAAATTATTTCAAGGGTATTTTTCTTCTAGATTCCAAACGGATCATCCTGTTGCAATTTGAAACTCGTTCGTCTTAGTGGGCATTACCAAAAATAGACTGAACGAGCGCCAAAAGATTACTCATCATTTTCGAAAATATTCGAAATCTCTTTTAGTTTTGTTTTTGTTTTTAGTTTCTATTTTTGTTGCCCACTGTGTGCGCATGCCTGGTCGATTCTCAATTACATAAGCCTTATATAATGCGGCAATGGTGCGAGCGAGATGACTGCTGAGCACCAAGCACACTTGGCATACATTCAAAAACAGCAACAACAACAACAAAAGCACTCTCATTGCTCCAGCGTCGACGACAGCGCGACCACGTGACTGCGACTGCAACTATCCCCCACTTCAGCATCAGCTGCGCTGCTCTCTATCTGATCTCTCGGCTGATCGCAGCAGCGCTGCTCATAATTTGTTTTTCATTTTACAACTGTTTCAATTTCGGTTTCGGCTTTGATTTGTTTGTGTCTGGCGCTATTTACAAGTGTTGCTAACCACAGTTGTTGTTGCTCTGTTGGAGCGAATCAGTTTCATTTTATATTTTGCGCACTGTGAGTTTTGTGAGTTAGGCTGAGAGAGCAAGCGTCATGTCTGCGGAGAGTCACAGCAGCAGCAGCAGCGTCGTCAGCGTTGCGGAGAGAGGGCGTGAGAACATTATGGATTTATCAATTAGAGGTGAGTTTGCCCCCCCCCACCACAACACTTAAAACTCAACTCAATCGGCCAATTCTTTTATATTCCCCCCTTCCCCTGATCATAGAGAAACACGTGTAGCGTGTTGTTGTTGCCTATGTGTGTGTGTTTTGTTTACACACATACATTGCGTGTTTGGGTCTGCGAGAGATTGTGAGCGAGAGAGAGAGAAGCTCCAATCGGCAGCCCATGTGACAATTTATTTGACTTTGCCTTCTTTTCGCATTGCGGCCAATTGGTTTTTTGCTGTACGAATTAAGCAAACAGCAGTAGACAAATAATAAATAATTAATTGTATTAATAGATGGAGAATTGTCATTACTAATTGCGAAAAGCTATTGAAATACAGTAAAGACCAGCTTAAGCTTTTGAGCATCGGTGTTGTCAAAAGCTCAAGGGCAATAGGTACGTGAGCTTTTGACCTACGCTTAAAAGCTCACAGTGAGCGTTGTCTATAACACACAGGGTTGTCAATTTAGCTTTTTTCCCGCCATTTATGGCGTTTTACAAATGCCAAACGCAGGAAAATATTAAAAAAAATTATATTATGGATAAAATTATAGCTATATTCCCAAAATCTGAAAAAGCTTCAGATACAGCTTTTTTCTACAATTATCTAGTCTGTGCTGAAATAGATCTAATGAATACTTTTTTAATTTAATTAAGTAAACAAAGTAAAAAAAATATTTAAAAATATAGAATAAGATAAATAACATTTTTAGCATTTAAATCAAGAAACAGATTTAGCTGGCTTTCACTTCTGTAAATGTGATGTGTACTGTACTCCTGAACTGAATAAATAATGTATATAAAAACATTATGAAATTTAATTAGCTTAGCACAGATGTTTACTAAGTGATACTTATTTTGGAGAGGCTCTCCTTCTTCCCTGGCCCCTTTTTTCTAGATAAACAAATTATAAGACGGTGGTAAGGTTGATCCAACCCGAGTGCTGATCGATAGGTCTCCATTCTGATACATATTCGGTTTTTATGGTCTTTGATATCAGACTAATTATAAATAGACGCCAAAAAATTCGATAAACTATTGGACAGTAGTTGTTGCCAACAAAAATTGGACTTCTGACTTCTCAAATTTGATGAAATACCGACAACCGTCGGCCACAATCAAATTCAAAACGCACTTTTAACATTTCCTTCGTCGTCATTTCATTCGTTATCAATATCAGAGCCCAGCGACGAGGTTACTACGCGACTATAAATATTTACCCTCATGTTTAGTGTTCGGGGCCCATAATAAAGTTGAGCAGTAGATGATGAAAATGGCGCTCAGCTAATGAAAAATGGAGCACGAATTAATTGTAAACTTTTACGGCACTGCAGTCTGTCAAATTGGTGTTTTAACAATTTTATAAATTCCATTAACCAATTTAAATTAAAAAAAGAAAAGTTAAAGTAAATTCTATGATTTTTAAATTAGAGAATAAAATAGGAAAAATATTTGTTGATTTTTTCATAAAAACTTAAAAAAAATCCAAATAAAATTAAAATTAAAATTTAAATTTATATTTTAATATCATAATAATGTGATACAAATTAAAAAAAATACAAGTTATTAAGAAATATTTATTTTTAAGAAAAAATATCTGTCTTTTGTACTTTGTCAAAACAATTACTTGACATGCTGTAGTTGTGTTAAACACGTACAAAGTACAGTTTTTATGGAAGGAAATTAAAAAAGGGGGCGTGACTGACAAGTTGCAATGTAAAACTTGCAAAAGGGCAATTTGAGCGATCAACAAGACCGATACAAAGCTCAGCAGAAAAGCTTTGCGTTCGTTCACGCTCTCTTTCCCGCTCTCTCTCTTTGTCGTGCTCTCTCTCTTTGGCTGGGCAATCAGATCACATGTTCGCATTCGCATTTGCAATCACATTCGTCGCATTCGAAATATCAGTGACGTGATTAAAGCGACCGTTCACTTTGTCTGATAAGATCGCTGCGCACGCGTCTGTTTCACATACACATACACACACATATGTATGTACATATGTATGCATAGAAACTGTGTCATTGCAAATGCGTTATTGCATGGACAAGTTAAAAAAGCTTACAAATTTGGGTCAGAGAGCGAGTTCAAAGCTCTCGCTCACTTTTAATCACTCGAATTCTGTTTATCTTTAACATTTGGTCCATTAATCTATTCTTAATGATTGTCATTAAAATAAATAAAATTCATGAATGAAGTGCGTCGAAATCTTCGCACGCGTCTAGCGTCTAGACAATTTCGGAAAAGTTTTTGATTGATCTGGGACTTGGACTTTGGTGGCGTGATAAACTTGGCTAGTCATTCAAATGTGGTGTGATAATGCTCAAGAAGATTACAAATTTCTACACTACTTTTTGGCACATATTCCACTTCATAATTCAATTCCAAAAATTTTATTTTATCAGGAATTTTTATTTTAAATTTTTGTTTAAAATTGATAGCATAAAAGTTATTTTTAAATTTGTGTAATAAAAATTATTAAAATTTGAAAATAAATTATGTTTTTAAAATAAAAATTTAATTATTATTTAGTTTTTTTATTTAAATCAAAAAATTAAAAGTTTTATTTCCTTTTTTTGATAAAAATCAACAAATACTTTTATTTTAAAAATTATAATCGTTTCGGTCCCCGAATTTTATTTGATAACTGCTTTGCAGTATTTATTTCTTATTAAAAAAAAAGGTATTTATTATTTTAGAGATTTTTCTGATTAACTGGATTTTCCAAAAAGTAAATTTTGATTTTTGGACATCCTGATCAAAACAATTTCCTAATATACTGTACATATTGTATCTTAGCAGCTCACAATTCTGCCGCCCTTCAAGTTATGAATTTGCTTATTCCCCATTTCTATTTGAAAAAAAAAAAATAAGTACGGGGTCTAAAAACAGCTCGTCATCCGCACGGTCTCGGTCTCGACTGCTTCCAGCCGATATTACGTCAATGTGCAATAAACAAACAACAATAAAACGCACATAAAAGAAGCGAATTGCAGCGCCATCAGATGCGGTAATAAGCAGTCTGTCTCACTCGCGCGCATCGCATGCAAATGCGAGAGAGAGCAATAAAAGCAAACGGAAAGAGAAGCTGAAATTGCACTGCAAATGCGAATGTGAATCCGAATCTAAATGCAAATGCAAATGCGGGCAGAGAGGGGAGCTTTAATTGAGAAGTCGACGCGTCGGCGGCGCCGCGTAGACAACAACAATAACAATGGCAAAATTATTATTATGTCATGCAGATGCATTTGTGGCGTATCAATGGAAGTGTGTGTGTGTGTGTGTGTAATTAGTGCACTAACTACGCGACGCGCTTTCGAAATCAATCTCCAAAAATGAATTTCGATTCGATTAACACGTGCTTCGATCATTCATTGCCATACTGTGCGAGAGAGCGAGTTCGAATAATAGACAGAGACAGGGAGAGCGAGATAAGCTTTAAGCTTGGACTGCTTGGCAAGCCCTCCACGTATGTAAATGCACACATACACACATGCTTGCATGTAATAATGTATGTATGCGTGCATGTGTGTGTGTGTGTAGCCGCTTTAATTAGAAGGCGCCATAAGATATGAATGTATGTACATATGTACAATACAAAACGGTACATTCTGCCAATCAACCACGCATATAAATTGCAGGCAATCAATTTGCACAAGTATTACACAAAACATAGATACATACATGCAAATGTATGTGTGTGTGTTCATTTATTGTATTGCCTTCAAAAAGATATCAGCAACAAAAAAACTTTTTATGATAGAAGGTATGACGAATGTGCGTACGTGTACACACACACACACATACAGACACAGAGTGCAAAAAAATCAACAAACAAAAAAGCATTAAATTATTTAACCATTACATTCACATTGCAAAACAGTAAACATAGAAAACTGCTTAAGTCAAGGGCTGGGCAGGGGGAGGGGGCAGAGAGAGCTGAGCCAGAGAGAGCAAGAGGTGAAGTTGAAATGAGAGAACATAGCGGACTGAGAAGAGGTGCAAATGAAAACACGAGTAAAAACATACATACATAATTAGCACGTATCAAACGAAGAGAAGGCCAAGCTAGCTCAAGAGGGAGCGAGAGAGAGAGAGAGAGCTTTAAAACACGACTCACAGCAAAACGGGTTACCGTGGTACAAAGTGTGCCAAATTGTACTTGATTGAATGTGTGAATTGTGTATAAAGGTGATGATATGTGTTGTGATAAACCATAATTAATTAATAATTATGTCTACTTTAAACCAAGTCTAAGATATGTATGTTAATCAATGCGTTATTTTTAAACCTGATTTTCTAATTTTATGCCAATTATCACCCACTATGTTTATAATTTTGTTAATTTGGTTTTCGTTGATATACTTTTGTTTACATTTGTGTTATACCTTGCACCACTGTGCGCAGAACACTCTCAAGCGCCAGCAAAAGTTTAATTGAAAAGCCAACTTTAATAACCACCACGTGGTGCGCGATTCTGCTCTTGTCGTTGTTGCTATTGTTGTTGTTGCTTATGTGGTGCACTTTCAATTGTTTCTTGAGCACTTGTACTTTGGTTCAACGCAAAACGCCGACGCCGACGTCAACGTCAACAGTGCGGTTGACAGCGGTCGCGGCAGCGCTGCTCGCTGTTTGTTTCACATTCTATTGTTGTTGTTTTTCTTGTGGTGTCGCACACTTGTTGTTGTTATTGTTGTTGCTGCTGCTGCTGCTGGAGCAACCAAGTGTCAGCAGATGATGAAAAATGTGCCACTGGAGAGACCCGCACGTTTTTTGATGTATTGACAGGCGGTTGAGGGGCGGGGAATTGTGGTGAGAGTGAGAGAAAGGAAGAGAGAGGGTTTCATGGTGAAGAGCGTCGCTGCATTGGCCACTAGGACTCGAATTTATATCTGTGTCCATGTGCGTGTCCGTGTGTGTGTTGAGCAGTGCTGCCAGAGCTGCGTTTTTCACGCCAAAAGTGGCTCTTTTTAAGATGAAACTGCAGGAAGAAATGCTAAAACTAAAGGAAGAACATTAACATTAACATTAACATTTTTAGAAAGAGTTAAAAATAAGATAAAAAAAACATAAAGATAATAACTGAAATTTTATAAATAAATTTGAATTCTAATAAAAGTAAATAATTTTTGTTGAAAAATTTAAGTCCTTACCAATAACTACGATAAAACATTTCAAATACAGTCGAACTTCCCTAACTCGAATCACCATTATCCACGAAAAAAGTTCGAGTTAGGGAGACTTCGAGTTAGGGAAGTAGAATTGTATGAAATTTGCCTAGTATTGCCACTCGATTTTGTTCGAGTTAGAGAGACTTCGAGTTAGGGAAGTTCGAGTTAGGGAAGTTCGACTGTAGCTATAGAAGACTCTTTTGTTAAACAATTTAGCTCCAATTTTTTTAGCTTTTTTTAGATTGCTTTCCTATCTGAAAAGTGGGCATCACTGGTGTAGAGTGTTGAGTGGGTGTGAAAGGTGAGAGCTCTGCGTGTCAATGCTGACAGTTTCTGGCTATGACCATGCGATACATTTTCCCAACTGAATTTTCTCATATCTTTTCTTTCAATACGTTTTTTGCTTTGCTTTGAACTCTTGTAACTGACACTTTGCCGGGGTCTCGTTTTTTTCTATGTTTTTTTTTTGTGAATTGGTTTCCATTGCGATTGCTACTTTAAGTGATCCATCACAATGTAAGCCCATGTCTAGTATTAGTTTTTCCTGCCCCCCTCCCATCTACTTCATTTTCCTACAATTTCCCCCTTCTATCATTTACCTCATTTGCTTTGTAATCTGTTTGCCATAATTGACAGTTTTAGCCGTCGCCTTTGTTGTTGGTTTTGCCTTCGTCATTGTTCTGTCTTCAGTCTGACAGTAAATTGAAAAATTGTTGAGATTTCCCGACACCGACACAAAGGCACAAATGTAAAATCTATGTATTATTTATTATTAACTAAAATAGCAAATAACAACAACAAATTGTGTTCAATGAATTTAGCTTTATGCGTAGCTAAATTTGCAGTTCAAGGTCTGCGTATAAAATTATGTTCTTATTGGAATATTAAAGAACTCATATCTAATACGATTTTTAAGAAATTATACTCAAAATTCCAAAATTAAAAAACAGAAAACATGAAAATAGAACTAGAAAGCATGTAATTAAGTAATATAATTATTTACTTATTACAATAAAGTGGAGAATAACATTATTAGAATATTAGAACTAGAAAAATAAATAGAAAAACAAAAATCTAAATAAATTCGAAATTTAACTTCTTATAAGAACTTCAAGAAATAAGACTTAGAATTCCAAAAATTATGAAAACAAAACTGGAAATTATGTAATTTAGTAATAATTATTATAAACTTATTATAAAAAAGTTTACAAGTTTACGTTGTTAGAATATTAAAATTCAGAAATCTCGAAATAAACATATCTAGAATTATCTACAAAAAGGTATATATTTTAAATGCATAATTTATATATATTAAATTATTATATATGTATGTATATATAAAATTATTATATTTAAAATTATTATATATAAAATTATTAAATTATAATTTTTAAATATATAAACTTGATTTTTCCAAATTATGATATTTTCAACGTTATTTTGATTTTCCTAAAATTTTAACTTTGTTTTTTTTTTTGTAAGCTCTTTATGTGGGCAGTGCCACGCCTCATTTAAGCACGTCACACGCACAATTTTAATTGAATTCACTTTGCAAAGACAATAACAAATATTGAATTCAAGTAGTGAAAAGATATGAATTCTGTTTGTCATTTAAAGATAAAGACACAAACCGAAAAAAATTAATTCAATTAACGGCAGCAGCAATAAAAAAGGCAGGCAAAGGTAGAAAAAGAAGGAGTGTGTGTGAGAGGAAGAGAGAGAGACAGAGACGGCGAATCGAACTAAAAGCTCAATCAAATTCGCGTGTCTTAATTTTTTATTATTATTTTCAGGTTTCCCGCAACTTTTGAGGTCAATAAAAACGCAGCCAAGCGGGCGACTGTGTGTGTGTGTGTGTGTGTGTTAAGTGTGTGCGTGCGCTCCCTTTAAGGTCATTTCCTGCCCACCCCCATCCCCCCATTCGCCTCCTCCCCCCGTCAAGCCATCAGCTGTCCTTGCCACACACAAAAAGACTAAAGACAAACTGAAGTTAATAAATGATCGCCACTCCAAAAGGGGGTTGAAGTGGGCGGTAGTGGAGGGAGGGGGCTTGTAGGTGGCAATATACAGTGAGAAAAATAAACTGCACTTTGGAATAAACTCACTTCCAAAAGGTGTCAAGCGTTTGTTTAATCTCGCATATGCTTCAATTAACATCGAAATACTTTATTCAAGTACACTGATAAAAAATAATTGTTTTTAGTTAAAATTCTTATTTTTGTGAAAAGAAAATGAATTCTAAAAAAAAAAGCAATTTCATATCATTTGATATCAAAGTTTGTGACGAACGATATTAAATTATTTTTGTTTTTTGAGTGAATTTTTAGTTTTGTGAGAAAAAAAATCAACTCTAAAAAAAACATTTTCATATTAATTGATATCAAATTTCGTGACGAACGATTTTAGATTTAATATATCAAATATTTTTAAAAGAAAGTAAAGAAAATGAATTCTAAAAAAAAACATTTTAAAATCATTTGATATCAAAACTTGTGACGAACGATATTAAATTATTTTTGTTTTTTACGAGAATTTTTAGTTATGTGAGAAAAAAATTAACTTTTAAAAAAACATTTCCATGTCATGATATCAAATTTCGTGACGAACGATTTTAAATTTAATATATCAAATATTTTAAAATATAGTAAAGCCACTGCTTTGATTGTAAAGTTGGGTTTATTGTTTTGAACGAAAATTCTGAGTTATGAGAGAAGAAAATGAATTCCATAAAAGCCATTTGATATAAAATTTTGTTACGAACGATTTTAAGAAAATTCGTCTGCTTTACGTTGAAAAACACATTTTGAGTGTAAAGTTATGTTTTTAAATTTTTCTCTTTGAGTTGTCTTTGTAAGTCATATCTTTTTTTTAATATTTTAAATGTTTAAAACGATTTTGCTTCATTTATTTAATTTTTTGCAAATTTATTCATTTCAATCAAATATTTTATAAACTAAAAAAAGTATGCTAAACTGAAGAATTTTAAAGTTGAAATTTAGAAGGATAGTTTTTCTCAGTGTAGGGGAAGGGGGAGCTTAGTTACTTGTGCTTCTTCTTCTTCTTCTTCGCGTCTTTTTCGTTCTGTTTGACAGCCTAAGTCGTGCGTGTTTGTTTTCTGTCT
This sequence comes from Drosophila subquinaria, assembly GCA_037043405.1. NCBI lineage: Eukaryota > Metazoa > Arthropoda > Insecta > Diptera > Drosophilidae > Drosophila > Drosophila subquinaria. The sequence goes on from JBAMBL010000738.1 coordinate 13,118, forward strand.
CTTTTTTCCTTCCACATCACGTGCACTCTTTGTGTGTGTGTGTGTTTGTTTGTTTGTATTTGATGTTTGCATTTGTTGTTATTGCACTGCAGTTTGTAATATCAATATTGTTGTTGTTGTTGCTCAAAAGTTTCGTTGTAAAAATGTTTTTTGGCCTTTGGCTTTGTAAGGAAATTGGAAATTGGATTTGTGTGCATTGTAATCAATGGCATTTTGAGTGGAAAAGCATGCAGCGTGGTGGAAAACTGGGAACTGGAAATGATTTAAGCACATTCTTTGCAGGAAAATGTTACAAATTATCTTTGAGCTGAAACGACAAATAAAATAAACTATAATACTTATACATAAATATAAGTATATAAGTAAATCACACATTTTAAACGGGAATTAATTATTAAAAATATATCAAAAATATATGAAATATATTTAAAAAATATAAAATACATAAATAAACATATATAAAGATAAATAAGTATTTTAAAGAAATTAACTTAATTTCATTAACTTAATTTTGATCTAAATAAAAATAATATGAAATAATAGCTAAATTGTATCTTTTATATAGAAATGTGTTTTAATAAAAATAATATGAAATAATAGCTAAATTGTATCTTTAATATAGAAATGTGTTTTAGATTATATCTAATATCTATATATAATTCCACTTTAATTTCCTCATTTTATGGTTTATAAAATCAATAATCGTAGATCAACTAATGATCAAAAAGATATTCCGCCTCTAAATAAGTTGAGTTTTTGCCAGAGTTATGATAATTGAAAGTCAAAGTAAATTGTTTTCACTATAGATCTAAGATATTCTTAAGTGGAAAGATCGTAAAATATGATGAGTATGAAGCAATTGAACAATGATTCACAATAATGGAACTACATCAGAATTTCAATTGATTATGGTGAAATAATTGAAAAAAAGAGCTTCAAGTACACTTTTTTTTGTATCTTATAATATAAAATAAGAACCATAAATTTAAAAAAAAAACTAGTGATAAAAACTGAAAACTACGAATCTCGTAGTTTGGTGTTATTAATTCATTAGAGTAATGTTAATGAATTGCTGTAGCACGAACTAAACATGAGTTGGAAGATGAGAAGATGATGGATCTGATAGAGAACTGCTCTCATTTGCATTTGTATGTGTCAGTTTCCCCCCCTTGATTCCCTTAAGCCCCAATAGAACCCTATATAGAGCACATATACTAATTCCCATCATTCATTTGTATGTTAATTTGTACAACTTGGAGTTTTTTTTTCTTTAATTTTTTGTTGCTTTTACGTATCAATGTGCGAGATTTCAAATAGAGTCAAATGTAGTTCAGATCTTTGTGCATACAGTGGTGGACAAAATAATAGAAACGATAGGTATTTTGACATTTTAAAACAATTATTTAATAATGTGATGAAAAATACTATACAAATTATGATAAGAACTATAAACATAAACAAAATTATTGTTTCTATTCAACTGTCCATCACTGTATGTCCATCTACATATATAGCTGATAATGGGACTGGCGTGTATGTAATCTATGTGGCAAATTAGAGAAGCAAACAGAATAACAAACGTGTTGCACAAACACAAATACAGAAAACCCATGAAAATGTTGATGAATGTGGCAAGAGTTGAAGCTACCTGACAAATTTGTATCTGTATCTTGTATCTGTAGTATAGTTAATTCTCTACTTAAAAAGTATATCACGTTTTGTTATGATAATTAAAATTAATTATTATGCTTATTAAATTTAATTAAACTAAGTAAAATAGTTAAGGTTAACAAGTAAAGATTAATTATTTAATTATTTAGTTTTTGATCCGAATTTTAGACACAAGTTCAAAGTTATCAATTTTTATTTAGATATTTAGTTTTTACATTTTTATAAATTTGTTTCTAAAAATTTAGTAGCTAATTTTTTTAATTTAAAAACGTTTTCTTTTAAATTTTTAACGAAACTTCTAAATTTTAAAATAAAAATATTTAAAATTAAACACAATTAAAAAAATGAATAAATGGATCATTTTTTTCTGAATATACCATCTCCCTCTTCATTTTAATAAGTTATTATAATTTTAGGCGTTTATGAAACTTGGAACAACACACTTTGTCTTTTATCCTACACTTTTATTTACAGAAACAACTTTCTAAAAATTAAGTAGCTAATTTTTTTTTAAATTTAGAAATATTTTGCTAATTTTGAAATATTTTCTGTAAAATATTGAACGAAATTTGTAAATTTTAAAAAGAAAATAGTTAAAATTAAACAAAATTAAAAAAATTGAATTAATGGGTATTTTTTTCTGAATTTTCTATTTCCCTCTTCATTTTTATAAGGTTTTATAATTTAAGGCGTTTATGAAACTTGGAACAACACACTTTGTCTCGTATTCTACTCTTTAATTTATTTTAAATTAAATACTGCAACATTTTTTTTTTTGAGTTTTTCAAGCACAGTATGAAACTTGGAACTTAGCGGTAGTCAAGGCAATTTTTGTTAGTCTTTGATGATTTTGATAAGAAGTGAGACCAAAAAACAAAACAAAAAAACTCATGATGTGCGTTATAAAGGTAAATTAAATACAAAATAAAGAATGAAAGAAAAAAAACTTGTCTTTATTTTTATTTTGTTCACTTTTTTTCACTTTTTCGGCTGTCAGCGTCGTGTTGTCGTCGCATGTTTATTTAGTGATATGCATGCTGATAACAGTCCAATATTTGCCAGGTTGTCGGATGGACAGACAGACGGACGGGCGGACGGACGGACAGACAAAGTGAGCTTAGCCTGTTGAAAGAAGAATTTCTTGTAGTCGAAATTCATTTTAAATTTTCATTTATTTTTTTGACTGCGACCAAATGCCAAAGCAAATAAATGAGTTCTACGTGTGTGTGTGTGTGTGTTCCTTGAGAACACAACAACAATTAGTTGAAGAGGAAGAACAAAAAGAACTGTGCTCAACATTTCATCTAACAATCTCCCACAATGCATATAGAAGATACATACTTGTACTATGTATAGTACACCTATCTATTTTTAGCCCAGTAACTAAATTGTACACAGACTTATGAATTTGTGGTTATGTCCAGATCTCAGAGACTATTTCTTATACACTTATGAACTCATCAGATACGAGGTAAAAATCTAGTAGCGAAAACGTTTTCATGCCTCAAAACTTCAGATATCCCATTTTGTGACGAACGATACCGAATTGTATAAATGAATTATTCTTAAAACAAAATTAGGCACTCAACTCTACGCAACAAAGTTATTTTTGTTTGTCGGAACCTTTTTGACCACAACATATAAAAGTTTTATAGTGATCTGAGGGGTGTATTTTTCTTAAGTCGCCAAAATGTGAAAAATAACCTTATTTCAACTGTAGCCTTTTACCAGGAAGAATGTTGAAAGGAGCCCTTCAAAATACCTTTCCAACGATATTAAGAACACATCTGTAGCTTCTGTCGTTTCAAAACTGTGTGGTTGTTAATTTTAGCGGGTTTTTAGCGATTTTTCGCTAAGTTCGTAGAGCAGAAAACTTTTGAATCAGCTATCAGCTATGATCGAGGTATCATTAGAAGCGTATTTTCGATGGTAGCGATTAAAGCGAAGGTGTGCTACTGGGCATCCAACAGTCGAGCAGCGTCGACTATGCGTAGGTTGGACATCTATCTATTTGCTATAGAATATTTAAGACAAGAGAATCCGTTGCTGATTCCAACGACAAATACACCCACACATACACACATTCTTTTGTTGGCTCTTCTGAGAGGTGACAAGGAAAAAGGGGCAAAAGGGGCCAAAGGGGAAGGGGCATTTTGGCCCAAAAGTCAAAAAGTTGCGTCGCTTTCGTGGCTCATTTATAATTTATTGCGCTTGAACACGTTTTGCCTTCCGCTAAATAGACATTTGTATATATATATATATATGTGGACTATACTGTAATATCTGTTCTGTCTAACTGAGATATTGAGATATTGAAGACGACCTCCTTTAATTCTCCTGTTGCTTTTTCTGGTCATTTCCTAGTTGTTTCATTTCATTCACAGAATGTCACATGATGACAGCCGACAGTTTTCTAAATAAGTATTTGAAAAAAAATAAACTTTTTTAAATTTTTAGGTGTTAAGTTGTGTGTGTGTAGGATGATTCACAGCAGCCACTGTCACAGAAATAACCAAAAAATGTATTGTACCAAGCGATCATTTCAAGCAATACGCTTTATATTTAGTATATAGATCTTGTAGTTAAGCCAGTTGAAGGCTGAAATCTATAATTACTAAATGCTTTTTGAAAAATGTTTCCAGACTTAAAATTTGCATAACTTTGTCAAAACTGATTTCGATTTTCAGGCGGAATATCAATATTTTATCAATATTTTATTTATAAGCTATCATTCTACTTAATCGCAACAAGATCGGCCAAACAGAACGGTAGTAATGGCTGATTTAAGTCATTAAGCAATGCAAGTGCCCAAAAGTATGCAATGAAAAATATTTGATGAATATTTAAATAAGTAAAGGGTATCCTATAGTCGACTATAGGTTTTTCCTCTTGTGTTTAGATCAAAATAAGAAATCATTATTATCTTTTTGATAAAAATCTAAATTTTTTTTATATATATTTTAGGCATGTTTTTTAAGTGTTATTAATTTTAAACAGGGATTAAAACCGAAACGAATATCGGTTTCAGTTACGGTTTCGGTTATGTTCGAATTTGGGTTTTCGGTTATCGGTTACGCAAAATCTTGAATAAAGGTTTCGTAACGGTGAACCGGTTTTCGTTTGTTTCGGTTTTGAAATACCGGTATGGTTTCGGTTCACAAAAAAAAAATTTCTTTGTAAAAATGTAATTATATTAACAATATAATAGTAATTAAAAGGGCATAACTTTCTTAATAATTTATTTACACATTTATTTCACATATAAATAAAAATTAAAAATAAAAAATAAAATCAAAAATAAAATACAAAACTAATAACCAAATATCAGAGATCGCAAATAAGACTTATGAGTCGGAATAAATAAAAACAGCTCCGATTTTTTCGTTTTAAATTATTTTTAACTTGTTTTTTTAATTTTCATAACAAAAAATAATAATAAAAAAGCTTTTAAAATTGTATTTTAAAGTTATACCATAACTCTTATTTGCATATTTTAAAATGTCATTTAAAAATAAAACTTTTCAATTTTTAAATAAAAATTTATTTTAAGATGTTTGAAAAACCGAAATTAACCCTTATAAATGAAACGGTTACTAAACGGTTTTTTCGGTTAACAGAGTTTCGGCTTAAAGGTTTCGGTCAGATGAAAATTTTTTTTTTCGGGTACGGTTTCGGTTAAGGTTTCAAATTTCAATCGGTTTTTACCGGTTTAAGGTTACGGTTTCGGTTAGGGTTTTAATCCCTGATTTTAAATAATCCATTTTTATGTTCTATTCATAATTGTTGTTTGAATGTAAAACACGCCGCTCATTAGCAGCTTATTAATTTCTTCGCTTGTTATTTAGCCAACCCCTCCCCCTCCCCCTAAGTTAGCCAGAGATAATTTCAAGGCGCTCTAATTGCACGCGTCTTGTCGGTACGTGAATGGCAAATTCAATTCAATTACAGCTGGCAAATTAAACAAAAACATATCTAAAAACTCAATACAATAGGAAAGGGGTGGGGAAGGGGGGGGGGGTGGGCTGCTGTGTTTATTTATACAAATTACAGCGAAATGCAAACAACAAAAACAAAAAAATTCCACACATTAAAAGTTTTTAGCTATGAAAACCGAACTCACGTGAGTGCTGCTACGGCGACGTCAGCAGCGACGTCAGTGGCAGCAGCAGCAGCAGCAAGAATAACGCCAACGTCGCGTCGCGTCTCTGTCGCTGACAGCAGCAGCAGCAGCAGGCACACAAATACAAATATGTATACAAATATTAGAAATAAATAACAAAAAAAAAAGGAGAAGGCAAAAATAAAAAAGGCGCGTATAGCAGATAAATCAGAGAAAAACCTAAAAACATTGAAATGAACAGCGAATACCGCTTGCCGCAGTGCCTCACACACACACACACACACACACAGATACAAATTCAAGCGTCAGCGCTGCCGTCGCATTGACGTAATAGCGAAAAAAACTATAGTACGTAGAGTAAATTAAAATAACACAAATAAATAAAACGACAGCAGCGCCGACTGCCGACTGCCGGTTGCGATCTCAGCGAGAGTGAGAGCACGAGCAAGGGCGAGAGAGAGAGCAACAGCTGAAGAGAGAGCGTCGCAATTAAAAATATCAAATTGAACTTTGAGACGCAATGGAAAATGCCCAAAGCCCAAAGTTTGACATATGAGAGCAATAGAAACAATTGAGCGTAAATTAGCAACAGCAACAACAGCAAAGAAGAGAGGAAGAGCGTGAGGTTGTAGCTTAAAGCTAAGCTTTGTCGTTTTGAGTTGCGCGCGCGACGACAATAGCAACAACAACTAATGAACAAATGGTAGCCAAAAAAAAAAAACAAAGTTCAAAATGTGCACGACACGCGGCGGCCCCACTACTAAGAGAGAGAGAGAGACAGCGCGCCAGTTGTGGAGAGTGGGAGAGCGTGAGCGAATGCAAGGCAAGAGAGCGCGTTGGCAGCCACATGGCAGCGTCAGCATGCTTCTGAACTGAACTGTAACGTATCTGTATCTGTACCTCGTGTGTTGTATTTGTACATTTTGTAGTGTAGTGCTCTCAAACGCGCGCTCTCTCGCTATCGCGCTCTCTATTGCTAGCCGTTGTCGAGTATTTTGTACAGCGTGTGCCCAGTCAGAGTCAGATGAACAGTCAAAGTCGTGTGGACGCAAATAATTCATACAAAAACGTACAATAACAACACAAAATTGGCATAGAAAATTCATAAAAAATATTGCAAAAACTATTATTAATTAATTGCTAACGAATAATATCAACAATGTATGCAAATTAAATATTCACTTTGGTTGTATTGGTGAAAAGTTCCACGGTACCGAAGCACGTGTGTCCAATAAGAACTTTTTAGCAACAAAATATAGTGAGAAAATAAATACAATTTTTGCCTGACAACCAAAGCGGCTACATCGACAACGACAACTACAACTGCGAGGCGTGTGTGTGAGCTTGTGCACATGTGTATTGGTGCGGGCGCTCATAGTGCAAAAAGCAGCAACTAAAACAAACAGCGAAAGCGTAAAGGAAACATAACTAACACACACACAAACACATACACGTCAAATCAGCTGACTCTTGCGCACTCTCTCCCGCTCCGAAAATAATTAATTACTCTCACTCGCGCGCTCTCTCTCTCTCTCAGCGACCGTTTCAAGTGCATCCTGCAGCTGCAGCGGAAGCTTAAGCCAGCGCAGAGCGTCTCTCCTGACAGTGCGTAAATAATAGAACAAAAACAAAAAAAGCTCTCACACTCTCTGAAGTGCATCCTCGCTCTGCTCTGCTCTCTCATTTGTCAGTGTAGAGTTTTATTTGCTTCCGCGTCCTAGCAGCGAAAGCGTCAAGTGCATTTGTATTTGTCTAGCTGCGTATGTATATGTGTGTATGTGTGCCTCGCTCTTGTCACATGCGCGCTCAGTCAGCATAGACGGCAGCAGAGGCAGCAGAGGCAGCAGCAGCGATAATAGCAGCGGCTACGTCGACGACACCCACAACGCACGAAGACAGCACTAAGCGAACAGTCGTCGTCAGGCAGCGGCAGCAGCAGCGTCAGCAGCAGCAGCAAAATTAGAGCTAACAATAAAAACAACAACAACAACAACAGCAACTCGCCACGCGCTGTAATAACAACAACAACTGCAACTACAACAGAAATTGACCAATAACAAGGACAACAGCGATAGCGACTAAAAAACACTAGCGAAACGCGCGCGAGTTTGTTTAACGTTTTAAACAGCAAGCAAATCAATTGTGCGAAAAGTACTGCGTGCAAATTGTTGTGCGTGAGTGTGCGTGCGTGAGTGTGAGTGTGTCGGTGAGCTGTCAACATTTTTCATCGATTTTCGGCTGCTCGTCGTTCTCGTGCTCGTGCTGTCGGCGTCGTGACTTTAAGCAAAGCGTCCTGTCGTGTGTGCGAGTGTGTGCGTGTGAGTGCGCGCGTGTGTGTGAGTGTAAATATACTACACACCTCTCCGCTCTCTCGATCGCTCTCTCTTTTTGAGGTAAAGCTCAAACGCGCAAATTGTTGCTGTCTCTGTCGCACGCCGGGTTGTTCAACACCACATCCCCCCACCCCCCACAAAGCTGCAGTTAACTGTTTATTAAGTTTGTAAACTACATGCCATACTAGTGCTTTATAACTGTACAATAAATACCAACTACACAACAACAACAAAAAAAAAACAAATACACAAGCAAAAGCAAAGAAAAAGCTAAAGCAAAAGCAATTGATTTTATTTTTAGTGCAACACCAAAAATAAAATAAAGAAAATAGAGAAAAGCCTACAAAATACAAAATACGTTAAACGATCTGCAGCAACAACAACAACAACAACAAATCCATGAGATATTTTACAAACTGTCAACAATAAAAATAAAAAAAAAAGAAGGAAAGATAGAAAAAATAAAAAGCAACGGCATTTGAAAGAACGCACGAAAAAACGACGGAAGACAAGATACAAAAATCTATAAAAATCTATAAAAATAGCGCAATTAGCCAATGAAACAAACTAAACTAAAAAGCAACAACTAAAACTTAAAGCAACTCAACTAAATTTAACTAAACTAAACTAAATGAAACGATACTAAAATAAAACAGCAGCAAAAAATAAAAATACCAGAAGAATCTAACTGTATTTTATTGTTGTTTTTTATTGAAAAAAAAAATATAAATAAAAAAGAAAAAGAAAAAGAACAAAAATTGTTAAATGAATTCGCGGTGCCTTTATTTATAGCGAGCAGCATAAATAATTATTATTATAAATATAAAACGCTATAAAACAAATTAAATAAATATAAATATATATAGTTTAATAATCAACATATTTAGCCAAGCAATAAAAGGAAACCGTTAACGTGCAATATTTAAAGTTTACATTGAATTTAGCATAAATCATAACATTAATTTTTGTACATTGTGATTCCAAATATTATAAAATAAATAACACAAAGTTAACGCCAGCAAATAAATCAAAAATAATAATTTGTTGCTAATTATTAATTATAATTAATTGCAAGCAATCTATAATTATATTGTTGTGAGTCGGCTTTATGCCCCGTGTTGTAATTAAAAAGTATAAATTTAACAAATTGTTGACATAGAAACAAAACCAAAAAACCAAAAGCAAAAAGCGCGCTTAAAAAAACACAAACAACAAAAAAAACTCCGTTAATATAATTGTTAAAATTCGTGTATAATCACAAAAATAATCACATTTTTATGAGAAAATGAGCGACAGGGAGCGATCGTCCCCAACACTGATCGAAACTGGTTTAAAAAACTTAATCGGCGGCCGTGATGGTAATTATCCACTGATCAGCGGCATAAATGGTGAGTTACAGATACAATTCATGTATCTCTCAGATACAAATCTGAACCAGAAACATGTGCGACTCTTCATTGAGTTTATTTATGGCAAATAAAACACTCGTTTTACAAATATGTCCCTCTTTAATAATGCATAAAATATTCAGATACAAATCTGAAATAATAAATTTATCAGATACAAATCTGAAGCTAACTTGTGACTCTTCAAAAGCGTCAGGAATTGAAATAAAAATAATCGGGAGGTGATATACTCGAGCTCCCGACTATAAGATACCCGTTACTTATTTCAATAAATATAAAATAATTTTTGCTGCATACTTTTAGGCACTTACATTGTTTGAAACTTAAATCAGCCATAACTACCGTTCTGTTTGGCCGATCTTGTTGCGATTAAGTAGGATGATAGCCTATAATAACAGATACCGACGGACAGACTCCTTAATGTAACAGAAATACCCGCTACACATAATTTGTCTAGGGTATAAGTGTACTTTTATTTCTTTATTTATACATTGAATGTATGTGTCAAATCTAATACAGCGTGATAAATTTGGTAATTTATTTGACTCAAAAACACTCCACACTTTATAGAAGTCAATATGCCCACTTCTCATAATTTTGTACAGGGTATTAATGTATGCTCCTTCTTTCTCTAAACTCGCCAACTGGCAAACCAATCTGCCATAGAAAATCCATATTAATGGGCTTAAAAATTATAAAAAAGAAAGGAAAATTTCTGATGCTTATGCTAACGGGACATGTTTGGGCCATAAATCAAATGAAAAGTTCCAAAAATTGGCCAAATATTCAGATATCGATTGTTTCGATAGACCCGCCACTGATTATGAGTCTATTCAATGGAATATGAATCTATTCGCATACAACTATGAGTACCTGGCACTTTGGGGGGCAAAGGTCGAGGAGGCGACAAGTCAAATTGATAAGGTTATTAAACTGAAACCATTGACAGCGCCAAGGGCATTTTTAGTTTCATTTACGAGTCATAAAAAACTGATTTTGTATTTATTTATTTGTATGTTTTTGTTGTATATAAAAGCTAAATGACAACTGAAGGTAATTTTAATAGAAGTTTAAAATATGTTTAGATTGTTTTGAATAAATGTATGGAAGATTTATTATAATAATATTTATATTTATTACAAAATTGTTGAATTTATTTCATTTTTAAGAAAAAAAGTTTTACATATTATTATAATAATTTACTGCATAAAATTAAAAATATATTTTTAATATATTTTGACACCAAAATAAAAATTTTATTTATTATTTGGAAATTTGTTAAAAATTATTACAAATTTAATTGCTAATTTTGAGTTTTCAAGCATTTTCACTGGAAATGAGAATAATTGCAATTGAATTGACACTTTTATTAGGGCAGACTGTACTTGGGCAGACAGTTGTACTGTACATGCACCACACACTCACACACCAACAAACACACCCATTCACACACACACATTCACTGCACACACTCGTAACCAGAAATCAATAGCATAAAAACGCAAAAGGCAAACGAGAAAATGCCATTAAAAATGTGTCATAATCGGTCAGCATAATGAAGAGTGTGTGTGTGTGTGGGGAGGTGTGGGTGGTTAAGGGGGCGGGGTGGTCGTCTGACCAGCTAAAAAGAAATGCAGCCACCACGTTTTTTTAAGTTTGCTTTTTGGATGTCGCGACGTCTTTGAATTGTTTCATAAATCAATAAGCGGAAACCTCAAGTAATTGAAAGGGGGGACTTGCCCCTATTCCCCTCTTTGCCAACCTCTTCAAGTTGACCAAGTTTAATTTATTGTAGCATAATTTCAAGAAAAATCGCTTATCACTTATCACATTACACTCCGAGTATAAACTAAACACGTTGCGTATACGCCGCGTGTGTTAACAATTCTTGATTACCGCATTAAAAACTTGTATAAAACTGATAAGCCAACAGTCTACAGATATGACTTAGAAGAGGCGGCGAGAGGGGGAGGAGCAGAGAGAGAAAGAGAGAGGAAGAGGGACAAAAAGAGGAAGAGGGAGAGAGGGAGAGGGGTCAACTTGATGATTAGAAATGCGTTTTTTTAGCTGGTAAATCTTACATGAACATGAGCTGATAAGATTAAACGATGGCGCGGGGAGACTCAGACTTAGTTACAGTGGGATTATGTGTCGCACAGTGGAACCAAGTCAGTCAGCAAAGTCACACAATGAGCTGCAAAAGATTAAACTCGACAAAAAGTTAAAATAAAGTAATTTAATTTGAATTTCTGATAAGATTTAGATAAATTATGATTTCAAAATAAAATTTGTAATTTTATTTATTATTGTTTTCAATTTTTTTAAATTTCTTTATTATAATTTTATTATTATTTCCAATTTATTTATATTTATTTATCTAAAATTTTACGAATTTATTTTTTTTTCAATTTATTCGTAATTATTTGTATTTTTTATTAATTCTATTTATTAATAAATATCATCAAATTATTTAGCGTAAAGTTTATATAAGTTTTTATAAAGTTTAATAAACATTGCGTCGCTCGCCTAAATTTGTTATAATTTATTGCCAAGTGGCATTTAAATTATATGTATAAACAATTGGGAATGGAAATAAAAATGCAAACTGCATTTAATGCTCGCTTTTTTATAAAAGAGAGAGATTTGCGTGTCACAATTTGTTGACTGCTTTTTTTGCATGTTAACATTGCATAAAGCAGACACAACAACAACAATAACAACAATCAGGAATAATAAAAACAATTGGCACACATAAATTGGCAACCAGGCAGCCAAAAAATAAAATGAAATTTGTTTGCCATCATAAACAAAAAGCGGCAATCGATGAGAATCTGATGTGATTTTTTTGCCTTCATTTTGCCACTTGAATTGGCCATTAACAGTTGTTGTTGTTGTTGTTATTGATTGCAAATTAGCAGCTAATCATCAATACATCTATCTACGTGTATACATTGAATATATATGCATGTTTAATTGTTGACTCGCTTTTGTTGTGACATAATCTTTTTAGAGCTGATTGGAAGTGCAACCATAAAAGTTAACAGTCATACTATTTGTTGATAAGCTCAAGTCAAGAATTCCAGCAAATGCAATTGACAATCTGACAAATGCGATAAGGGAATTACTTTAACTTTGAATTGCCCAAGTGTCACTTCAATGTATCTGAGCTGAGACTGAGTTACAAAAACCTCAAAGTAGGAATTATCATTTTAAAGAATCAAAAAATGTGGAATAAAAATCTTAGTGAAATATTTATCATTTTAATTATTTAAATAAATTATTTGTGATTTTTATAACTAAAATTTAAACAAAAAATACAAATTATATATGTCTAAACTTAATTCACAATAATAATTTAAGCTAAACAAAAACTGATTTACAAATAAGTTAAAGTAGGAAATATCATTATTAAAAATTAAAAACAATGATGAGAAAAAATCTTTATTAAATAACTCGAATTTGAAATATTTAAATATATTAATAATGAGCAAATCAAACACTTATTTGTAATTTTTATTATTTAAATGTAAACTTAAAAATATTGTTATAATTTTATATATATTGATTTTTGTGATAAAAATACTTGTTTAAATTAAAGAACTTCTTAATTAGTTTATTTTAAATATTATATTTAAAAACTCTTTTTTATAATTTTTATAAGCCACATATATTTAATCCAGATAAAATATAATTAAATTTACAAAAATAATTGAAACTAAATACAGCCTTTTTTTTATACTTTATTGTCAGACTTTTTAAGTAAAAAATCCTTATATATTCGATTACTGAGTAAATATATTCTTCAATAACTTAAGATAAAGCCCTTTTTAGTCCTGCAATCCTTTCTCTTCAATGACACAGCTACTTTTGCAATTAAAACTTTTAATTGAAAATGTTGAGGGCCAAGACAAAAGATACTTCGATGGCATTTACCTGTGTGTGAAATCTCATTGATAAATCAAACAAAACAAATGACGGCAGCTTGATGATGAAAATGATGAAAATGTGCTAAACTCAGCTCATAAATTCCAAAACAAACACACTGAGAATGTGGCAAGCTGGGAGCGTCGTTTGCAGTTGCAACAATGTGTGGCAAGTGTTTTATTTAATTTATAAATACTGAGGCAATTTTATTGTTCAAAGAATAAATATTACAAAATATTTATGGAAAAGTTTTTAAAAATAAACTTCAATTAAATATAAAATGTTTAAAATAATTTAAGTTTATGCTAAATATTATATTTAACTTATAAATATAGACACAATTTTATTGTTTAAATAAATATTACAAGATATTTATATGAAAACTTCATTCAATTATAATTGAAATTATGTTTTATTTAACTTATAAATATTGACACAATTTTATTTATATTTCAATTATATTTACTTGCAAAACTTTTTTAAATGTCAGTAAAAATCAGTCTAAAAATAATTGAAATTTATTCAAGAATATTACAAACTGAATAAACATTTATTTATTTAATTCTTTGTTCATTTAAAAAAATTAATTTAAATTTATGTTAAATGTATTATTTAACTTATAATTATTGAGACAATTTTGAAGAAAAATAAATATAACAAAATATTTATGAAAACTTTAAAAAAACAGTAAAAATTATTCAAAAATAATTTAAAGTTATTCAACATTTATTTAGATGAGTTTTAAGAGTCTGTGGACCTTAACGAGGTTTAATTAGTTTATTTTCAAAATTGTGCTCGCAATATTTAAGCTATTTAAAGTTGTATGTTATACGCTGCGGATGCGTTATTTTTGTCATATATTAATTATACGAATGATGCAAAGACACAAACAACAAAAGACGCCAACAGCAGCGATTGTTGTGACAAAGTGTGAAAAATATTTTCATAATCTTAATGTTGCATGCGAGAGAAGCAAGAGGAGTGGGAAGGAGGTGGAGGAGGAGAAGGGGGGAGGCGTTAGGGAAAATTAAAATTGCAGTGAATTTCTCTGTGTGTTGTGTGTGAATTTGTCAAGTGAAGCAAAAGCAGCTGATGCTCATTTCTCGTGCCTCAGTTTTTGTTGTCACACAAAATGCGGTCAAACAATTTGTTTGTGCAGCTATTTTAAAAACATACACATTTTCATAATTTTTTGTTGTGCGTTTCGTTTTTGGCCAACAACTGACGGGCAGGCCAGAACAGGCAGAAAACGGAAAATGACCTGGGGAAATTGTTTAATCAATGCCGCAAACTCAAACTCTTTAAAAAGGCAAACGAAAAAAAACATCAGCTAAAATTCAACACACAAAAAAATGCCAGCTAAGGCACTTACACACACACACAAACACACACACACACAGATGGCAAAGGATATGGCAAGGACGAGCACAAACAATGGCAACTTTTGTACCTGTGTGTGGCACAAACCAAAAAAAAAAGGAAGGAAAAAAAACAACTAAGAAAGCTTAAGTCGAGCGTGCTTGACAGAGAGCTACCCTAGAGCTTACATACAGTGATGGCAAAAATAATAGAAACAAGAGTCACTTTGACATTTTAAACCAATTATTTAATGTTATGATAAAAAGCTGCGCATAAATATAGAATACCGTTGTTTTGTTAAACTTTGGAACATTGCTAAAAGGGTATTAAGTAAAATATATAAAACTAAAAATAATAATTTTGTCTGTAGCCATTTTAAATATACAAAATAAAGATGGTTTCTATAATATTATCCATCACCGTACATACAAAACTTGATCTGCCTGCACTTAACAGATTTGGTGCATCTAGCTTTTGTCTTTTTTTTTAGATCTTTTCATATAATTTATAAGAAGAATTTAAACATAACTTTATTAAACATGATTTTGAAAGAGTAGTAAGAATAAATAACACAAAACTTAATCTTTCTGTATGCACAAAATTTGGTGCAACTAGCTCTTGTAATTTTTTAGATTTTTTTTAATTACATATAATAAAATCATACAAAACAAATTAAATTTCATAAACTTTATTTTTAATAAGAAGTATGAAAAAGCAATACAAAACTTGATTTGCCTGCACATATTTTATTTGGTGCATCTACCTCTTGTCATCTATGAGACTAATGAGATTTTATATATTTAAAAAAAAAATCATTTAAATCTAATGCATTTATTTAAACTTTACTTTGAATGAGTAGTAAGAAAAAAACCAACAGTTCTAATGCTAATGAAGTTTAATATGTGTGTATACCCTCGAGCAGGCGTACAGGGCATACAAAAAAAAATCAAATTAAGGTTAAATACCACAAAGCGAGTATCACACAAACACACACACAGATATACACACTCACACACACATATATATGAGTAGACACACTCTATAGTTATGCCTTAAATCCAAACTAAGCCAAAGCATGCAGCAAACTTACACCTACACACACACATAGGCAAACACACAGACACACACATGTGCGCTGGCGGCGGCGCCTGAAAGCAGGCAATAGATTTTGGCATTTTTGCTGCTTGTTGTTATTATTGATATTGTTGTTGTTGTTGTTGCTGTTGTTGTTGTAAAAGGCACCGTAGGCGTTGCCGCCGGAATTGTGTTGGCAAAATGATGGACAACAACAACAACAGCAATCGACAGGAAGTTGAAAACAGTCACGAAAGTTGAAAGTTCCTCGCGAACAGGAAAAACGGGCACTAAAAATACTTAGCAACAACAACAACAACAATAACAATTACAACAAGAGCAGTAACTGTAACAGTAGCAACAAGAAGAAGAACAACAACAACAACAAATCAACATTAATAATAAAATCCATAAATGAAATAATGTTGACTTCATTTGTTTGCGCATGACGTCAAAAAAAAATAAAAAGAAATAAAGCAAAAGGAAGCAAAACAACAACAACAATAATGGAAATAAATATAAAAGTAAAATAAGAATAATATAAATAAAAATTCAGGACATGCGGGAAGTGCCTCAAAATCAAATCGAAACACAAAAGGGCCAAAATTCTTTTGCTTGAACTTTTGCCTGTCCGTCATCCAACAATCGTTCAGCCAGTGTTGCCACAACAGCTTTTTTACAGCCGAAAAATTGGCTTGCTTTAAAAGTCAAATTGCGGAAGAAAAAGTAAACATTATTTCAATTGTGTTTTGTTTTTGTTTTATTTCTTTATCGGCTTAGAAATTTTTAGAGTTTTTTTTACTTTATTTTAAAATTAAAAATTTAAAAAAAATATTTTTAAAAACATGGTAGAAACTGCAGCTTTTGGAACAAAACTAGATTTTTTCAATCTTTAGCTTTTTTTTAAACAGCTTTTGTTTTGACTTAACTAGTTTAAAATTATAATTTATGTGTTTTTGAAACTTTTAAAAATAAAAGGACATTTTTATAGACATGAAAATAAGTCTTTAACTTTTTTTTTTTTCTGACTTTTACTTTGAGAAAGTTAGCTTATTTTGCTTGCTTAGAGTTGACAACACTGTTTCCAACTCCCACACACACACACCCCTTCCTCTTCCCCTTGTGGGGGATTCTCCTTCCCTTTCCTTTCCCATCCCGCTGCTCGACGCTTTTAATGGCTGTGGCCCGGCACGAAACACGACAACAACAACAACAACAGCAAACGACACACAGACCCACATAGCAATCGGCTCTGCCCCTGCCCCTCCCCTGCCCCTCCCCTGCCCGCCTTCTCTGAAAGGCGACAGAGTTGCCAGTTGGGCCCGAACATGTGTTGGTTGTAAACAGGAAGCAAAGCCGAAGCAGCAAGGCTCTCTCTCTCTCTCTCTCTCTCTCTCTCTCTCTTACTCTCCCACACTCGCTCTCTTTTGCTCGCTCTCTCTCGCTCTCTCTCTGTCGCACATGTTGCAAATGTCAAAGTTGCAAAACCCGGAAATTCGAAGGACATGTTTGAAAACGACAACGACGCCCACACACACACACATACTCACACTCACATACACACTAATACACACACAATTGCCACCCACACACACTAGAACTAACTCTACACTCGTTGTAGACCTGCGCACTCTTAATACGCTCTCTCGCGCTCTCTCTTTAAAGCCGCTCTCTCTCTGTCTTCGTGTGTGCAGTTTGCTCTCGCTGCTTGAGTTTTGTTTTTGTTTTATTGATGCCGCTGCTGTTTGGCCTCGCTGCTGCTGCTGCTTCTTCTTCTTCTTCTTCTTCTTCTTCTTCTTGTGCTGCTGCCGTAATTGTTATTGTCTTTTTCTATGCCGGTAATACACACACACACGCACACACATACTTTTTACTCGTGTGTGCTCAAATGTAAGTCAACGTTAAGCGTCTTAAGCCAAGTTAGCGTCCTAGCTTCGGTTTTAACTTGACACTATGTACTATTAGCCTTGCCCCCACCTCCCACTCTCCGTTTCTCCCCCTGCCTCCCACCCTAATCCACTGATTTTAAAGACCCCAAAGTTGTGTTTGATTTGCAGCGCGTGCTTTAATTATTAACTAACTTAACAGCCCGTTTTTATGCCATGGCTGAGAGTATTAGAAATTTGTAACGAAATGTGTTACTTTTTTATTTCATAATATTAATAAAATAATAATAAAAATATAATCATTAATTGATAGTTTTAAAATAACTTTTGATGTTTAAAATAATTTTTTTTCTGTCAAATAAAAAAATGAATGAATGAAAATTTAAAAATTCGTAACGAAATGTTTTATTTATTTTTTATAATTTTAATAAAATAATAATAAAAAATAATCATTAAATATAATAAAACTGAATTGATAGTTTTTTTTAAACATATATTTTCTTATAACTTTTGATATTTCAAATAATTTTTTTCTGTCAAATAAATAAATTTATAATTAATATTTACAAATTTTATTTAAAATACTGAATATTTGGTTTCTGTCGACTGATCATAATAATTAATTAAATTATTAAATAATTAAATATTAAATACATCAAGGGTATCATATCTTCAACTTGTTATTTTTTTGTCGGATTCCTTTTTTTTTTTGTGAATTTTTTTTGAACTAGTTGAAAACTTTAAGCTGCTCAAACGCGTCACGAGTTTTAGTTTAGCATCTAACACAAAAATTGCATGTTCACAATTTGTTTAGCAAATTGCGGGTGTATGTGTGTGTGTGTGTGATTGTGTGTATGTGTTTATCTATGTGTGTGTGTGTGTGTTTAAGTTTTAGTTTGTTTGTTTTGCAAATTTTGCAGTTAGCAAGTGTTACGTTTTATTAGTGCACGAATAATGTTGGCATTAGATGATGAAATTATCTGTCCGTTGAAAAGTTAAAGATACGTAACAATTCTCGTTACAGTTCAGTTGGAGGGTGAGGGGGTGCGGGGTTGGGGTTAAATATGCCAGTATACAGTGTACACAGTGCGTATGCGTGTTCAAATATTACGCATACGCCGCGTTGTGTTATGGTTAAAAAGCACTTAATCTTAACAAAAGATGCTGCTGCCATTTGCAAATAAACCTTTTTATAAGCTCATACCACAATTCTGCAAATTATTACCAGAGTTTTCAGCTTTTATTTGACTTATTACTGAAATTGTATATATTTCTTAAAGGTTAAATAATGTTTTAGTCAACTGCATTTTAAATATATACGTTCATTGAAAAAAATAGAAATAAAAGAACAAAAAACAAATTAAAATAAAATTGAAATTAAGTTAAAATTAAATATTAAAATTCAAAAATATGTACAAAAAAATATAAAAATAATAATAATCACAGTAATAATAAAATTTATAATTCACGTATCACAATAGATAATTGAAATAAAAAAAAACTGTAAGCTAAAATGAAAATAAATCTTAAAACTGAAAAGTAAAGCTAAAATTTAATGTGGTAATTTATTACTATGTCTTCTATTTTATTAATTGTGAATTGTTTAATCTTAAAAATATTTTAAATATATTTTTATATTACCATATGATTAAATAATTTGTTTAAAATAATATTTCTATTATTTTGTCAATCATAATAAGTATTTTAACTCATTGTGCATATAATGTTGTTAGTCTTGTAATGAAATGTAATGTAAAAATAAATAAGATTTGGCGCCTTTCGATTCAAGATGCGATCAAGATGACGCCCTTCAGGTTCAGGTTCAGAATCAGGGTTAAATGTTAAGTCAACTATTATAAAAATACATAATCAATTCAAAGTTAAACATATTTTGAAGATCATTGCGAATTCATAATCAGCTCTCTGACGTACGCAGATCAAATCAACTGATGAGCTGCGAGAACAATTTATATATGCATGCTATATGTACATATATAGTACGTATATACTATACATACGCCTATGCAAATAAACAAAATGTGTAGAGAATCGGCACTAAAAATTAAAAGCAAATTTTTAGTCGCAGCTATTTTCAAACGCAGCGTTTCATCAATTGAGAAACATTTGCAACAGTTGCAATTGCAGCAAACATGCAAATGCAATTTGGAACAAAAGCAGGCCCCCTTCCACTTTTACCCCCCTCTCCCCCTCTATAGTCTTCTTTGTCTTTTGTGCGTCTGTTTTCATGTTCCACGCCCACGCAGCTAATTTACCTTAAAATTCATTTTCATTTTCAGTTTTAATTTTTTTCATTTGTGTTTATTTTTTCCAACTGTTTTTAATTGCCAAATATTTTGTGTACAATTGAATTTTGAGTCTGTACATGAAATACTATATATAGGTATTGGAAATCGACATACCTTTTGGATATGCTTTTAGTTTAGTTCTTTTCTTTTTATTTCGTTTCTTTTGCTGACGTAATTTTGGATTGTTTTTAAATAGTTTTAATTTTTTTGGAATAGCATAAAAGATGCTTCAATTAGAAATATGTTGTTGTCTGTATTTAGATACTCTCTAAATAAATAATTATATTAATTTATATATTTTGATTTTATATATTTATCTAACAACAACTAAGATAAAATAAAATATATTATAATTTATAATTTTCAATTCATAACTGAAAATATAACAAAATGTGATTTTAGCTAATGTTTTAATTAAAATAAAATAAAATAAAATCTGTAAAAATAGGAACTAAGAATTAAATTATAAAATTTTTAAATAATAACTGAAATTATCACAAATTGTGATTTAATTTTACAATTTTAAATATTTAATTTTAAATAAAACATTGACTAAAATTCGATTAAAAATTCAATATCAATCACACTTAAATTTCTTGCAATGCATACAGGGTATCTGCCAAGTTGAGTACATTTTTACTGTGCCAAGTTATTAGTTTGCAATTGATAAAGAATTTGCAATGTTTGCCATTTAGTTTTTGCTGTTTGTTGGCCTTAATTGCTGCAGACCGGAAAACCGAAAGCATTGGGAATGAATTTAAAATTGATGCGTTAAGCGTTAGAAATCGAATCGATGTTGCGGCTTTTTCAGGCTTATAAAACAACTGAATAAATGGCTGATAGCGATAAAAACAGAAGCGTAGAGTTGGCCATAAAAAAAGGGGGGCCACAAAGAGACTCTCTTTCATTAATAGAAACCATAGTGTTGAATGTTTCAATGTTTTATGATGTCAACGATTAGAGTTTCATGGAATTGCGTCTATCAAACAGGTATCAAGTCATATATTGATATATGTGCACATAAATCGAGAGCAGGAGGAAGGAGAATAAAGAGGAACTAGCTTAAGATATCGAATTACCCCAAGCTGTATATTTAAAAGTTTTTTTTTGTTTTGTTTGTTTTTTTTGTGTGCTCATTTGTTAAAGCAACTCTTTTACACAAATAATTAACGCTAGGGACGAAAGCAACACGAAGAGTGCGAAAGGCGACTAGCAATATATACAGGAAGAATGGAAAACTGCTATTAATTTGATCGGATTTTGAAAAGACCGCTAGTTTAGCGGAAAATCACTAAAAGCCCGCCAAAATTGACACCATCGCAGTATTCAAATCACAGAAGCTACAGATATGTTCTATATATCGCTGAAAAGATATTTTGAAGAGCTTTTAGGCATACCTTTAAACTTTTTTATTAAAATAAATTGAAATAAAGTTTTTTAACCCACATTTTGGTGATTTTAGAGAAAACGATGCTAACGATTTTTATTAATTTGTTGTAGTATGTATGCTTTCGCGTTTTTTTGGTATATGACACACTTTATTTTATAATTTATATGTTACATTTAATATCGTTCGTCACAAATTGGATATTAGAGCTTTTGGTGCATGGAAATGCTTTCGTCACTAGACTTACCTCGTAAAGAGGTTGTTTTGTATATATATATATTTACTAAGCCATATATGTTTCTCTTTATCAATAATGTTTACAATCAAAGTGCGCATAAATCAATTTAGATTTAAAAATTGCGAGCATTGCAAATTTATTTGAATATTTTCACATTTTTTACATTTGATTAATTTATTATCACATTTAGGGCATTATTGAGGATTGTAGGCAGCATTAAATGCTTGATTTTAGTTTATAGTTTATTTAATTGAAAGCTCGCCATTTGTAGACTGTAAACAAACGAATTTATTGTTTAAATTAATGAAATCTGAGCATGAGAAACAGAAACAGAAACAAAAAGGGAAAAGAGGAAATCGAAGCGAATTAAAATGTTTACTGAAAAAGAGTCTGAAGTAAGGTAAACAGAAGACAGCATCAATTTAAATTGTAGATCTTAATCGGGAAGCGCAAATAAGAATTATGAGCTTATTTTAAAATTGACATTTATATTTTTATTTCAATCAAGTTTTCTTTATTGAATTACTGATAAAATTCTACAAGTTATATTCATAATATATTTTTAATTTAAAAATCCAAAATACTACGCTTTAAAAAATAAATTTTATTTATTAACTTGTTATTATTTTCTAGTTTCGACTTTTCTTTTATTTGTTTTATAATTGGGAAAGTCTTCTTCAACTGATTTCCAAACGATTTCCAATGCAATAAGTTGCATAATTTATTAAATTTGCCGTAATTACAAAGGCGATTCAGTAACAAGTTTATCGATTCCCGTTTACTGTCGATTTACCTGTAAGTGCAATTGTTTTTTGCCCAATTACAACTACAACAACAACAGTAATTCCCCAGAGAGCTGAAAACTCATTTGTGTCATATGTCCAATGGCTGTCAAACTGTCATTAAGATACAGATACAGATACAGTAACTACCTCAATAAATAATCATGGATACTTATGAGTGTGTGTGCAAGTTTTCAATGAAAACTGAGCAATAATGAAATATTCATTAGTTTATGGCCAAGACAAAATGGCAATAAGCTTCTGGCCACATTCTGCGAGCCAAATAATGAATTGTGGCCCAAAAGCAGTGTTGTCGGCATAGCTTTTTTATGGTCAAATTTGGCGTTTTAAAATTGTATTTAGCTTCTGTTTTTATATTATAATAAATAAAAATATTTGCGAATTTTCAGGTAGATCAAGTAGAAAATTATACTTAATATCAGGGATCGAATATAAAACTAGCTTTTTATACTCGTTATTTAAAAAAAAGGTCCGTCTGTCAGTGGCTATCTTACAAGTAATATTATAAGCTATCATTCTACTTAAGCGCAGCCAGATCGGACAAATAGAACGTTAGTTATGGCTGATTAAAGTTGCCAGCAATGTAAGTGCCTAAGAGTATGCAATACATTTTTTTTTTTTATACTTTTTAAAAAAGTAACGGGTATCCTATAGTGGGTAACTCAACTATAGTCTTTCCCGCTTGTTATTAATATTAATTATTATAATTTTAATTTTTTTAGATAATTTTTTGAAATTAAATCAATTTTTTAGCCTGCTCAAAAGTCGTCAACACTGGCCATAAAGGAAAGATGGTCCACTGAAATTGTCAGTTGCTAACAATAGATGTCTCTCTCTCTCTCTCTCTCTATCTGTCTCTGCATAATTGATGACTGTCACTTGATCTGGGCAACATTTATGACGGCATCTATAAAATATGCAACAAGCAAATGTTTTAGCCCGATTACAAAACAATTTGTCCAAAATGCCAAAATGTGCAGGGCCAAAAAGATTCGCAGCTGGGCGATCATTAAGTTAGTTGGCCATTTGCATTTGCTTTTAGCCGCTTTGTTGTATTTTATTGTATTTCTTTTTTGCAATTAGTTTTGTGGCTGCATTCGTTTGACATTTTCAGCTTTGTTGTTGTTGTTGTTGCTGTTGTTGTCGTTGATTTCTCGTGACATTTCTATTTCTTTAAGTAACTCACACAGAAACGAATTTTGGCTTTAGTTTCTATACGCCCCATCTCTTTTCCTCTTTCTTTGCCTGCTCTCCCTTTCTCCCTCTATCCACGATGTCTGCCACTAATGTGGCGTACATTTTTTGGCTAACACTTTATCAAGATGGCAGACGCCTTGGAACGTGGCCAAAAGCAATGCACACAAACCTATAAAATGTGCTACCTCAGCTATCAGCTGAGTGCCGAGTGCCGAGTGGGGGAGGGGAAAGGGGGGTGCAGGGACGGGGAGGGGGGAACTACACCTTGAATCCTGCTTTGGTTGGTTTCCTTCTGTTCCTTGATCAAAAGTCAAATGGCCCACTCGTAAAGTTGGCCTAATTGCGAAAAACTTTGCTATGTAAATTATGAGTCAGCTTTTGCCCTTAAACAGTCGACTTGTGGGCGTGGCAAGTGAACACACACACACAAAACATACTCATATTTGATTAGTTGTTAATTCAATAGAAAAAAAATATTTTGTAAAAATTACAACTAAACAAAAGGAGAAAAAATAAGAAAATAATTTAAAGAAACCAAAAAAAAGGATAAAGAATATTACTAAAAAAAAATTAAAAATACAATAAAAATTGGGATATAAAACAGAAAATATATTGTAAATTGATTTTTAACCTTTTTTATTTTTTACTTATTAGCTTATTAAATATTTTAAATTACAAAGAAAATGTAGAAAATATAAGAAAATTAATTGAATAAAAATAAGTAAAATTAGTATATAGAAAAAGAAAGCAATAATTAAGGAATTCGACTTGGAAAATATACAAAATATAAATATTAAACAAAAAAGCAATATTGTGTAAAATAATTTTTAGCTTAAATATTATTTATTAAATTATTTATTATTTTTGATTATTCTCCTTTTTATAAAAAAATAAAAAATAAAAAAAAAAAATATGTAGAAAAAAGTGCAATAAACTTAAAATCTGATTGTTTTTAAATAAATTTCGTGTATTTTTTATTTTATTAATATTCTCTTCTCAATTATTATTCCCAATTTGAAAATGCCCTGAAAACACTTTTTAAAATTTTGAGTATTATCTATGTATATTTATAACTCCAAGTTTGAATTTTTCAAATTTTGAGTTTTTGCCAATTTTAATTTTCTTAGTAGTCAAAATTTGTGTATACTTTCACACATTCATGTTTGATTTATTTCAGTATTCAATTCCATTGATAAGGTGGAAAAGCATTTGGCTTTCCGTCGCTAATGTCTTTACTTTTCCCCTCGCATTTTCCCCTCCCCCTCCCTCAGCTTTGGGCCTTGCTATTTGTCGCAACCTTCAAGAACA
This sequence comes from Drosophila subquinaria, assembly GCA_037043405.1. NCBI lineage: Eukaryota > Metazoa > Arthropoda > Insecta > Diptera > Drosophilidae > Drosophila > Drosophila subquinaria. The sequence goes on from JBAMBL010000738.1 coordinate 38,130, forward strand.
TTTAGACGTCATTCATTTCTCATAAATTTCTATGCGAAATCCAAACGATTTGTTTTTCTTTTCTCTTTTCTCCTTAACATTTGCTTTTAATTTTTGTTTTTCTTTTTGGTTTTTGTTGATTTTACTGTTGTTTTTGTTTTGTATTTTACTTTGTTTTTATTTTTCTTATGCTTTTGTGACGCTTTTCGTGCTTTTCACTTTGGTATTTTTCCACCACAGTCATAGCCTGGTTAAAGGTATTTGTTTTAGCCAAATTTTCGTGCTCGCAAATTAAATTTAGCAGCATTTTTAGTTTTCTAGTTTTGAGTTTTTGGCGTCGTTTTTATTTTCTTTTGGCTCATTGACATTTACCTTATTCTCATCTGCATTTTCGTTGTCTTTGTTAATTTTCATTCTTATTCTCAATCTCTTGGTCCCATCTGTAGTTGTAGTTGCATCTGCGGCGGCAACGTCGTCACTCAACTCAACTCAAGTCATGTGGCATGCCACCAAGCTTGCCATATTTCCCTCCTCTCCCTCCCCACCACCTGTTTACCACCGCCCAAAAACCAGTTGGATTGCTTTATGAGCCAACCATAAAACAGAAATTCGCACAGTGGCCAATTTGGACAATTTAGCTTTGATTCTTTAATAAGCTTATTAAAACATTTCCGATTTTCAATAAAAAATTGTATGCAAAAAAATTAAATTAAACTTTTTCTTTATTTTAAAACATCAGGGGTGCCACAGGAATCATTCTCGCTTGAATTTGACATAGATTTCATACAAATTTAAGTCAAATTCAAATGGAAGAGATTTCTGTAGCACACCTGCATATTTTAATTAAGTAATAAACTTTTCGAAATTTATTCTAAGAAATTTATTCTTAGAAGCATTTATTTATTCTGAAATAAAATTCTAGTTTTTTTTTAACTCAATTTCATTTATGCGGAAAACAAAGAATTTGAAGTCAAATTTTTAATATTTATATTAAAAATATTTATATTAAAAATATTTATATTAAAAATATTTATATTAAAAATATTTATATTAAAAATATTTATATTAAAGATATTTTTTTTAATTTTACAAATGCAAAAACAGAATAGATTATTGTTTTTTTTTAATGCATTTTATTTTGTATTTTTTCTGTACTTTAAATGTATTATTTACATAATATTTTATTTGTACAAATTTTTACTTTGATTTTATTTAAAAAAAAACTTTAAAATTTGAATAACTGCGCGCTAAATGGCCGAAAAGGCCCACTGTGCCTGTGTCGGCCTGTTTGTGCAGGAGACGCTCAAGGCCGTTGATAAGATAGTCGAAAAGCAAAATGAATGGCCAAAAATGACGGAAGCAGCAACAACAACAACAGTAGCAACAACAACAACAGCTGAGCCAGAACCGTTAGTGCCGCACGTAGAACCGGCATATAACAAATGGTATTTAATATTTTAATGTTAGCCAAGTTTGAATTGAAGTCGAAGCAAACAAAACAGCTGTGAATGCCCAGAAATGTATGCTAAGCATGTTAAATTGCAATCGCCTTGAACTGTAACTGTAATTGGCGCTCATTAAGTATTTTGTATTTTGTGTTTTGTATTGTTAGTCAGACTTAAATTGGGACTCAAAGAAAAGGCTTAAAATGTTTGTATTCCAATTAAAGTTGCTGAAATGTTAAATAAAAGTTTAAATTCCAATTGCAGTTGCACTAATGTTATCTGACATTTGTGAGCTATGTTAAACTTTAAGCATTTTCCATGTCTGCAAAGTTAAAGAACAGCTGTGAACTATGCTAGGCGTCCTTTTTGCTACTTTCTCTTTTAACATTAAGGCCTGTCTCCAGCACCGCGAAATTTTTATGTTAGGAATTTGCTAATTATTTCGTGGGTATGGAACATAAATACAACAGTGTGCCCATATACGTAAAACGTGTGACGATTTACCTAAAACATGCATGGTCACTCTGTCGAATCAGCTGTGTTTTGTAACAGCGCCAATTTTGAAAGTTCAACTAATTTAAAAAAATTAATAAAATGAACTCTGACGATGAAGTGATTGTGTTGGTGGCGGCATATATTGTTGCAAAAACAGTTTTGCGCACAATTTTGTCTTCCATTATTTCAATCGAAACTAGCGAAATAGTTGTTGGCCATATATTCCTGAGCTGTGCATCAGCTGTTCTCTCGTTCAACAAACGCTGTCGATAGGCCATTAATCGATATTTATTTGTGGATTTCGTTCAAGTTGCTGGATACACAAGCAACGAAATCGAAAACGAAAAGTTTCTGCCTCAGTTTTTTTTATATGAAGTTTGGCAGAAATTTTTATTTTCCGCGGTGGTGGATACCCGGCTTTACATTTTAAACTTAGCCAAAATATAAAAAAATGTTATGTTCTTTGAAATTTTTAATTTTTTTTATTTTTTTTATAATAATTACTTCTTTCCAGCTTTAACATTTTCCTCTGTTAATTTGCGAATTAATTTATAATTACTCGTAAACAGATTTTTTGATTTCTTTTCAGTAATAAATAATCAGTAAGAAATTATTTAAATGAAATTATAACAAAATGATCCGTGAGTTATCTCTAGATTCTAAAGAAATGCTGACATTATATTTCTTTTGTGCATTCCCTAATCCCACACGAAATATATGTATGTCAGAAATGCCGACCATTAAAATTAAGAATGCCAAACATAAAAGTTGATATATTATTATATTTATGAGTTGAAATTTTACACAACATTTAGCAGAACGACAACTAAAAATTAAAAATACAAAAAAAAAATAATAATAAAAGACAATTTAAAAATATATGTATGTAGAAAGTATAAATAATGTGGAAAATATGTGACGACGATAAATATGTGTATGAACAAGAATTTTGTAGCTAAAGGCCGTATTTTTATTGTCTTGATTAGATACAATATACAATATATATGTGTTATGGATAAACATTCATATATATATATATATATATATAGTATATATACTTACGGCGATATGGATATTATACAATACCAGGAGATTGCCTGGCATGGGGCCAATAAATGCGACTGCAAATGAAAATGAAACAAAACGTTATAGATACAAAAACAAATTCAGATACAGATACAAATACAGAGGTAGCCAGTGGGGCGTGATATTATAGAAAGTAGAAGTGCCAAAAACAAAAACAACCATTATGAAAATGACAACAACTTTGTGCACAAATTTGATGAAAATAAAACACAATTTACAAATAATGCACTTAATAAATTATATTTAATTGTCTGCAGTTGAATGTGCTTGAAATTTGTTTCACATATATATAAAATGATATTTGTTGACTTAGTGACAATGAATGGAATTGAAATTGTGGAGAATTAGACGATTGGAAATCTGCTGAATGAAATTTCGAAAATAAAAGGTGAAAAATAGAAATAGAAAATAGAAGATTTTAAATTGATTAAAAGTAAATAAATTGTTGGTACTCGAAACATTTTTATGTGGAACCTATTGTATTAAAAGTGTTGTAAAAATTATATTATTTTATATAATTTAATTTGTAATTTATCTTTACATTTTTTTTAAATAGTCCCACATAGAAAAGAAAATATTTTAAATTTGATTTACTTTTAATTTATAAATTTTAAAGAATAAAATTTAAACAAAATTTTATTAACAAGTTGCTCCAAATAAAAAAGAGAATATTGATTTTAGTTTAAATAAATAATAATAAATAATTTATTTATAATTTATTAATTTATACTTTTTTTGTTTTTTTTTGTACAAAATTGTCTTATATACAAAAATAAACCTGTAAGTCAAATATTCTGAATAGTAAACACCGGGCTTTTTTTTATAAATGTATACAGTTTATTTTCCAAAGAAATTTCGTAATAATTTTAAGCTGTTTTTTTTACTTGATTAACATTGGTTAAACCCAGTGAGTAAATGTTAAATAAATTGTTTTTGTCTGCTATGAATATGTATTTGGTTGGGTTAAAGTACACTGTGATTCATTTGCTCACATTTAATGGCAATTTATTTGCTGGCCAGACAACAATCTGTCCAACTTATATCTCACTGGGTTACACATACATATATATTTATTATTTATTTTATTCTTTTATTCTTGTTTGGAGTTGAACGAAGGGGTTTTCTAGCCATGTCATGTTGTGTGTTGTGTTGTGTTGTGTAGTTTATTGGGGTCATTTGCTTTTAACTTGGCTATTCACACTGCGAGTATTTGTGGATAGTTGTGAATAGTTTGTTCGGCTTAGAGTTGGTTGTAAATAACGCTACCTGGCATCGATTCCATGGCACAACAACAACAATAATATGAGTCTAGTCTGGCTGATAAGCCAAGACATTTTGATTGCCTTCGACTCTTTTACTCTATAAGTAAGTGTTGTAATGTTGAATTGGAATCGGAATCGTTTAATTTATTTCCGACTCGATAAGAAAGTGAGAGGAGCACCTTTTCAGCTATAAAGTTAACGAAATAATATAAATAATTATAAGCATATAAGTTAAGATACTAGATTTTAAGAAACATATTTAAAAAAAAAAAAATTTATTTTTGAAAAGAAATTATTTTATATTATTATTCAAAAAATCATAAAAAATGTTTGCGAAGAGGTTTTTGAAAATTTTTTTTTACTATCACTTTTATAATTGTTTGAATAATTTTTCTGCATCAAAATATTTTTTTTTTAAAATCGAGGAAAAAAAATTGAAAAATTCACTTTTTTAAAATTCAAAATTTTCGATGGTTTCTGAATGGATTATAGAAATTTTTGCATCATTCGAGCGGGATTTAAGTGATTAAATGATTGATTTAAGAAACCCGCTTCAAAACATCTTTATTTTACGCAAATTTGACAAACTAATGCTGTATGAAGACATCAGTGGCACACTGTATACCTTATTCACTAATCATTGTTATATTTTTTTTTTAATACAAGTATTTATTTATACATATGTATTTTTTTTGTATTTATTTGAAATATGAATCTCATAATTTCAGTTGCTGATAAATTGAAGGTTTCTCTGTCCAAACTTGAGTCATTTATAAATGGAATTCTAAAAAAAAAAAAAAAATTTTCAAACAGTTAATGGTGTAAGTTTTGACACCTCGTAACTAAAAATGATTTGCTGCATTTGGCGACATTTGCTTAGATCATGTGCACTCAAAGAAACTAATGCCCAGTCATTGCTTACTTAACAAAAACAACACTAACAAAAAATTATGGGAAATGTAGATGGAAATTCTAATAGAAACTATAGTTGTATTTGGGCACTTTTATAATTGTTTCGTAAAAAGTAAATGTTTTCGTTTCATAATTTTAAGTTAATACCTTATTAACCTCTTCTAATTAAATAATTGTTTTAAAATGTCAAAATGACAGTTGCTTCTATTATTTTTGCCATTACTGTACAACAACAACAACAACAAAGAACATTGCAACTACATATAATAGTAGAGTCCATAGCTTCAGCTTCTGAGTGTACTTTGTGATCTAATACGCTAGTTTTGCCTTGTTTACCTTATCCGACAGACAGATTAAAGTGTCACGAGCTGGCAGACTGTACTTCCCCCTTCTCCTTACCCTTCCCCTCTCTCTCCAATTTGCGTTTATTAGATACACTCAGTAAATATGAGATACAGATACATGCACAGCTCAAAGATACAACGTACAACGCACGTTATGAGATGAGTGAGAAATTGTTAAGTGATGTTGTTGTTGTTGTTAGTTAGATGTAGTCATTAGCCCAGTATTGAGAGGGCTTAGAAGGTTGATTAATTTGTGACTACTTGAAATTTGGGACAGATTTCATTGAACTTTATCGGCTTACAAATAGAGAAGATAAAATAAAATTAAGAACTTAATGTGATATTTAATTACTAATAATCATATATGAATCTAAACTAAAACCGAAAAGATAAAAGACTAATCTTTGAATACAAAACTCTTTGACTGATTGACTGACTGAGAATCGATGTGTAGGCCAAACGGTTAAGCCTAGAAAGCTGAAATTTTCACACAACATAGCTGAGACAATATTAGCCCTGAAAGTGGGTCAAAGTTCAGAGATTTGCTCAGTATGAGAAATTTTTTTGTTTCTTAAGATATCTCAACAAAACTCACACCTTTTTTTTTTACTAAAACTGGCTTTTTCCCGCCAAATCTGATACCATTTTATGTGGGAACTGGGCCTTTAAGAGTCGAGCAACTCGTCTGTAGTTTATTTTTTCAACTTGTTGTTGTTCGTAGGGCGCAGCTGGCAACAACCTCGAGCAGCAGCAGCCACAACAACAACAATGAGAGTTGAGCACTTGAAAGTCGAAAGCGTGTCCAACTATTTTCCTAGTATGCTTTATGTTGTACAGTGTCTGCTGCAAGTTTGTAGCTAAGTATTCCCCTAACCGCCCTCTTTCCACCTCACTCCGCACATGCTACACATTTTATTCAATTAACACGTTGCCAGGCAAAGAGACAGAAGACAAGAAAGAGACAGAAGATGCGACCAAGGCGAATGCGACAGGCATTAATTTATATGCCAACAACAACAACAGCAACACACAATTAAAGCAGCTGCCAAAATTGACTTAATTTGTTTTAAATAAAAAACTAATAGGAAACATTAGAAAAAACATTAATTTTGCATGGGATAATTTACCTGTCCATTAATTAGTCCAGCTCATTCAAATTGAGCTGCATTTAAGCCTAAAATTACGTGGGAGTCTCCCCTCTTTCTCCTCCCCCCTTTCTTCCCCCCTCTCCCAACTCATTAGCCGGTGCAGTAAATGCATTGAGCACGCATATTGAACTCGGAAAATGTTAAAAGGCAAATTGCAATAGATAAAAGAATAAGAATTCCTGTGGAAAACTCAAAACCACACTAAAATATACCCTATAATAAATATGAAGATAATAAAGTATCATAAAAAGAGATAAATTTGTAACATTTTTAATTTTTACTATTTTCATTTAAAAGAAAGCTAAAAACCATTTTTATCTTCACAAAAACAAAAAAATAATGATAATTGAAATATTGTTACAATAATATTACATAAGCTACATGAATTTAATTCATTAATCAAGATTAATCAAATATCCTAAACGATCATATTTTTTTAATTTTAATGATTAAATTTCCACTTTAATAAAAGATAAAATAAAGAATATTTTGTATCTAAATCAAAAATAAATATTTAAATGGACCCAATATTTCTAATTTTTCCTTTAAATGGATAAATAAATAAAAAAAAAGAGTGAAAGAGTGAGATGATTTGTATACTAAAAATTAAACATATATTTTTAAAAACTATAATTTTTATTAAAATTTTAATTTAGTTTAAATAATAAAATTCTAATAAAAATAAATAATATTTTTTATATCCTAAAAAAAATTTTTTTATTAACGAAATTTTTTTAATTTTGTTTCATATTGATAAATAAATAAAAAAGTTAAAATATTTGATTAATTTAATGATAAAAATCAAGCATATATTTTTAAAACCTTTAATCTTTAAATAGTATAATTAATATACTGTTTTTTTACAAAAAATGAGATAGCATCGCACCGAGTGCACAGTCTTAAATAGTTTGTATGCACATATTACAGGGTATTTAAAACGGAAAATAGAAAATTGCTGGCTAAGTGCATGAAAGTGTGTGCCAGGCAACAAGAAACAAGAAACTGTGAAAGATTCGACGATTCACGGCTGCCAAGGGGTAAAAGTGGAAGTAGGGGATGAAGTGGGCGAGAGGGGGAGGGAGAATATACTAAACTCATTGCATTGAAATATAAAAAAAAACACTTAAACAGACAATGTTAAAAAAGCAAATAAAAAAACAGAAAAAAGAATAAAAAAAAGGAGAAGAGAGAAAATGTAATAGAATAGAATGAAGAATGGGCAACAACTTGCAATTGAAAATGCTGCCTCCCTTTGCCCATGTTACACTTAAAAGTTACAACAATTGTAAATTAGGAATAATTATATCAGGAACTTATAGTAGGAACTCATAATTCATAATTCAGAGAGAGAGAGAGAGAGAGAATGCGTGTGTTCTATAAATACCACATTCTGCGGCTTGTGCTCTCACGACGCGTGTGTTTGGCTTTTTACTCTCTCACGAAGCATCTGATCGGCCGTTGCTTTCGGTTTTCAGTCGCTGAGCTGAGAGAGAGAGAGAGAGAGAGACTTTTATTATACACTGCAACTGATGCTTTGCTCTCTTTACGTTGCCAACTGCAACGATGCGACACTTCGAATATGAATTAATTTCATTTTTTCAGTGTAAAGCATTTTAATGTTTTGTTAACTTCGTGTTAATTGATTTAGAATGTATTTTTTTCTTGGCATATTTGCCAACATCTGGCAGATTGGCAACATATTGGAATATTTGTCGGCTAAATTTGTGTTTAGCTTTGATCGTATTCAAACATTAAATGTGTCTGAATGGCATGAATGGAATTCATCAGTTTACTTTAATGAGTTATAAAAGTGCCAAGTTGTAAGAATTGTAAAAACTGTAGAAAGAGGAAGGGAAAGAGGAGAAAACTGTTTGCACAGTTAATGAGCCAATAAAGCCAGCTAAATCAATAAAAATGCAGCTCGTTTTAGCCTAAATAAAATGAATAATTATCAAGTGGAAACTATTGCACTCTGAGGGCGTTAATTACTTGGCATTCGCCAAATGAAAATGGCTAAAACGAGTGCAGTAAAAATGCGTTGGCAAAAAGTGTCAAAAGCCAAATGACCAAATGACGAACATCTCGACAATTTCATGCTGAAATTTCATTTTCATTTTCAGCTTCGTGGCATTTTCGACATTTGTCTCTCTCGACGAAAATTCGTTGAAATTTTGGCACTGTGCACACGGCATTTTTAAATGATTGCTGTTCATTTGGCATTTCCACCTTCCCTCGAGAGGGAGGCAGGGAAGCAGGGAATGGGAAGGGAATCTTTCTACAGCTGCTGATGTATGTGCCACATCCGTTTCTGTCGAGTACACTGTGCGAAAAAAGGAGTACTTATTAAATATTTTATGCAAAGTATTTTAATTGAAATATACAATTTATTTAAATATTACTTGTATATATGTATTACAGTGTATTTTTAAACAGTACACTGGGAGAAAAAATTTAATTTAATTTAAGGAAAGGTATTCAAATTAAACTATGAAAATTATTTAAATATGACTTGCACTTGATTTTCTTCAGTGTATTTTTTAGCAGCTATATGGAAAGCAAGGTATTTAAGTTGAAATATGATAACTATGTATACAAATATGATTTGCGCCTAGTTTTCCTCAGTGTATTTTTTATTAATTCAATTAATTTTATTTAAATCAAAGTGAAATTTTAATGGAAATTACAATTTTAAAGTGAAAATAATAAGATTGTTTAAATGTGACTTGTTCTTAATTTTCCTCAGTGTATTTTTTATTAACTTAGTTTATGATACATAAAAAAACTTTGTATTAAAATGAAAATAAAATAAAATATGAAAATGAAAATTGTTTAAATATGACTTGCACTTATTTTTCCTCTGTGAATTTTTATTTATTATTTTAATTTAAATCAAACTTTTTCATATACAAAATGAAATTAAAACTTTAAAATGTTTAAAATATGACGTGCACTATTTTTTTCTTCAGTGTATTGTTAAATTTATTAGACTTTATATATTTGGTAGTAAAACTTTTTAGAACTTACAAAATAAAAGTGCTTCAACTTTATATGGAGTTTAGTATTGAGCTTAAAATATTAAGTTTAAAAAAAAGAAAGAAAATATTGTGAATATGAGTTGAATTACTTTGTTTTTCTCAGTGTACGTCTCTGTTTTTTTTGTCCTTTTCCACTATCTCTTGCTGCTGATGCTGAAAAAGGCAACATGCTGATATTTTTGTGTGTTTTCCTTAATGAATTTAGTCACCTTCCATTTTGGCCCTCTTGTGTCCCCCTTTTGGCCACTGTCTTGTCCTGTCCTTAACTGTTCCTCGCCAGAATGGTCAGAATGACTTTTGATGTTTGATCACAAGACAGAGAATTATCTAGTGTGTTCTCTGCTCGTATTCGTGTGTGTTCTGCTTATTAAATTTGTACTTTTAATTGCCCAAATTGTACATAGAGCACAGAAAACTGAGGGGGAAAGAAAAACACATGTCTCTGCATTTTTTGGTCTGTGTTTGCATTTCATTTGCGAGCACACAAATTCTATTAATTTTTATATGATTATTAATTTCTTCTTTCCTTTCTTTGCAGGTGAGTGTTTCTCGCATCTAGTTTAAATTTAAAACACAATTTGAAATGGCTGAGTAAGTTTTACAATCAACATATTTATACTTTCAATTGCAAAATTGAAATTGTCTAGCGAACTTTTTCTTGGCTGCATGAAAAATGCGCTGCAATTTAATTAATTAAGATCATTTTTCAAGTGTCAGGCAAAGAAAAGTTTTTCTAATTTGATAAGTGTGCCCGGGGGAAAAGAATTCCCAAAAACTTATTTACGAAAATCATTTTTGATCTAATCACTTTAGCTCTTAAACTTAAACTTAATTAATTATCTAAAGCTGTTGAAGTCACTCAAGAAGATTAAAATTAATTACTAGAATGCATCAAGTCATTTAAACTCAATTAAGGTTTGTTAGCTAATTATTTGAAAATAAATTCGCTAAATATATTTTGTTTAGAAATTGAGATTATAAATTTTGGGAGTTAAATATGGGCTAATCTAGCGTTGCGCACGTTACATTTGCACGCATATTTTCATGAAAAAACTGATACAGCTAAGTTTTAATGAAATATTCTGGAGAATGCAGTTTTTTGGGATTATTTTCAAACAAATTTAAAGATAACAGCCTGACGGTTAAGCTTGCTAAAAGTTCCGTCGCGAACGATACAAAAATGGAAGTCGACTTTCAAGGGCGTCGGCAGCTTTTCAAGCAGGGGGGGGCCAAAATTTTTTTTCGCTTTCACAATGCCGCAATAATGTTGACAGAAATTATAATAATGTAGCTATAGACCTGAAACTTGGTACACTTAATGGGCATACCATATATAAAGCCTGAGAAAAAATTTAGACCGATCGGGCCGAATAAGAAAAAGTGTAAAATATTTTAACAAATCTATATGTATAGCTAGAGACCTAAAATTTGACATACAATTTAGTTAGGCTAAAATAGAATTTATACTTATTTTTGTTTTTTATCATCTGACTCCGAAAACTATTTTTCAATTTTTGCGCATATATACACACTTGCAACATGTGATATTTCACGAAAAGAGGCAATAATGGGCAAAAAATATTAATACTATCTCATTATATTTATATTGACAATTAACATTGCGTTAATATAATTTACAACCAACTACAAGCAATCATACTTTTCTTTTTTACCACGGAACACAACAATTTTTAGGTTAGAAATGCTAAAAAACATCACTTTACAGAAGCACATAAAACTAAGTTAAATCACATAAAACAAGTAATTCATGATGACCTTATAATATAAATAGATACCTTTAATTTTGTTTTCCATCTTAATTTTCTTTAAAATTCGACGTAAATTTCACTTGATAAAGATTTATTTATTTATTTATTTATTTGAATAGAAAAAATTTAGACCGATCGGGCCGAATAAGAAAAAGTGTAAAATATTTTAACAAATCTATATGTATAGCTAGAGACCTAAAATTTGACATACAATTTAGTTAGGCTAAAATAGAATTTATACTTATTTTTGTTTTTTATCATCTGACTCCGAAAACTATTTTTCAATTTTTGCGCATATATACACACTTGCAACATGTGATATTTCACGAAAAGAGGCAATAATGGGCAAAAAATATTAATACTATCTCATTATATTTATATTGACAATTAACATTGCGTTAATATAATTTACAACCAACTACAAGCAATCATACTTTTCTTTTTTACCACGGAACACAACAATTTTTAGGTTAGAAATGCTAAAAAACATCACTTTACAGAAGCACATAAAACTAAGTTAAATCACATAAAACAAGTAATTCATGATGACCTTATAATATAAATAGATACCTTTAATTTTGTTTTCCATCTTAATTTTCTTTAAAATTCGACGTAAATTTCACTTGATAAAGATTTAAAATGTATTCTTATTTGCAACACGAGCAAAGTGAAAACCTGCGGTAAAATATTCGTTGACTTTCAGGACTTCGTAAAATAGCAGGGCTACAATTAAAACTGTAACACCATGATTTTCAAGTGCAAAAAATAACTCTCTATAATATAACATATACTGGGGTGCCACAGAAATCTCTTTCACCTGAAAAATGACGTAAATTTCATACAAATGTACGTCAAATTCAGGTGAAAGAGATTTCTGTGGCACCCCAGATAAGGTATTCACTTGACCCTAGCAGCGTTGCAGGTTGAAAACGTTGCAAGCTTGCTGCTTGAACAGCGCTTTACGTGGAAAGCGTTTCGCATAATCAGCAAAATGTAAACAAAAAACAGCCCACTGTGATTATGTGCAACGCGCTGTTCACGCAGCAAGCTAGCAACGTTTTCAACCTGCAACGCTGCTAGGGTCAAGTGAACACCCTAATATTGTTTTTGCATAACTCGTAAAAAACAAAATTGACTTTCTGCCCAAATCTGGAAGCTAAATCATGTAAAGTTATGAGTGTAGGGGGGGGCAATGGCCCCCCCCTGCCGACGCCCTTGTCGACTTTGTCGATTTTTACCTTTTTTTAACGAACTTTGCATAATAAACAAAAAATATACAAATTCAAAAAATTTAGTGGAGTATATGACCATATACATAAATCCAGTTTAAAAAATAATGAAAAGTACTCTCGTGGAATAAAAATATTAATTTTTGTCTGTTGCGAACGTTACACGCAGTATACCCATTTTTGCTTAAAATTATTAATACATACTAAATATCCTATCAACTTGGTTTTCGTCTTAAATAAAAGACAATAAAACAAAGCTTAAGATTTGATAGGCGTTAAACACTCAAACAACTGTTTTGAGCACTTTTTTGACCATGGAAATACCCTTTTTTAAGGGATTTGTATATGATTGATAATAGAATGCACTAAAAGAAGTTAAATTATTAACTTGTTTATATATTCTATCATAAAGTTGTAAATATTTATATTGCTTAGTTTAAATGCATATTTCTGACTAATTTTCGACGTTTTTTTTTAATTAACACTCACAACAACAAAAGTAACAACAACTGATAGAGCAATAATTCAAAGCTATAGAACAGAATACACAATAATAACAATAAGCAGCTCAATTAACGCCAGTCAGACACATCAACAGACAACTGAGAAACGAGAGATGAGAAATGAGAGAACTGAGAACTGACAACCGAGTAAAGGGGTAATTATTGATGGCATTAAGGGGGGCCAGCAACTGTAAAGGGGGTGCATTCATAAACCATAGAAAATTACTAGATTGAAGTAGTTTCACATGTGAATGCCGCTTGCAGCAATTAGAAAAGGCGGTTACATCATTTTTGGGGCAATAGCTCGGGTTAATTTTCCATTTGGAACGCAAATAAAAAAAAAATAAAAAAAAAATAGAAAATTATACGCTCAACAACAAATAAAATTTGTCACTGCAATTATATATACAAGTATTATAACTAAATATATTTCGCATATTTCCATTTTAATTTTTGTTTAAAAATTCCTCAAACTGAAACTTAAAACGCGCCTTTGATTTTAGTTGAGATTTAAAAATTTCTTGATATATTTTGTGCCTTACACATTTTTAGAACTGTCAAACGCAAATGTCGCAAATATTTGAATATTTTTGTGTTGAAAACTGAAAGAATTAGTGTGAAAACACGCACAATTTACTTATGTACTTGTTCAACTTGTACAACATTGGAAATATTTGTGGTTTTCTTTTTAAAAAGGGGCAACAAATTCTTTTGCTAAATATACCTAAAATATGTATAAGTATAAGTATGTTTTAGTTGGAGATTGACGCATGGATCGAATTTTTCCGACACAATAAATCACAGGCATTAATCCCTTATATTCAAAAACGATCTTGGCTAAAAGTTAAAAGATGTCGAAAGTTTTGAAATTTAATTTTACTAAATTTTCTAACAATTTATAAAGACAAAAACTATCTCCCTCGAAAAATTACAACAAATATCAGGAGTTAAAAGCGTAACCGCAACCGTTAACCGGTATTAACCGATTTAAACTGGTAACCGTAACTGAAACCGTAACCGAAACAATACTTTTTTATTATATCCATACCGAAAAACCGAAGTTATTGAAGCTAAAATAACCGTTTTGTAACCGATTCATGCCTAACGGTTGACTTTCGTTCAAGCACAAAATTTAATTATGTTATTTAGGTGTTATCCTGGTTTTCAAAAGTAAATTTAGTTTTTATTTAAAATTTATATATTGAACACAATAAAAAGATCTAAATTTTTGAAATTCTTTGAATTTTTTTTCCAATTTACATGTCACTAACATTTTAAATCATTATTTTTTTTTGTGAACCGAAATCATACCGGTATTTCGAAACCGAAACATTAAAAAATTCAGTAATTGTTACGTAACTGATATACAATAAATTTTGCTTAACCGATAACCAATAACCGTTAACCGAAACCGTAAGTCAAACCGATATGTTTTTTTTGGTTTTATACCCTTATAATTATAATTAATTTAATAATAATAAAAAACTAGAATTGCTATTAAATATTTATCATATGTATAATAACTATTAGAATAAACGAAATCACAATCATAATGGCGTCATAAGGTCAACTTTAGTATTCTCTGAAGCATTTGAAGCATTTGTGTCACGCTTCTGCCCATTGAAGTCAATTGTTATTGTTTTGTGTTGAGGCTATTCAAAATTGTAGAACTGGAAAATACCCCAATTTTCATCAATTACCCCTCGCAATAGTCGCAAATTGAGCACAAATAAATCCAGTTTGATGAGGATTGAACTCACAAGCTAAAAACTGAGAAATTCGACTATTGTGGCGCCCTCTGGCGGTGGCAGCTGGCAACTCTGACGCTGTTTGCTCTCGCATTCAACTGCTCTCTCTCTCTCTCTCTCTCTCTCTCTCTTTCTCTATTTCTGTCCCTTTCCATTAGCTTGATATTTTTGTGAATGAATTTATAAATTTGCATTTATTTATAATGTTGACCAGAGCGAGAGAGATAGTGAGTAAGTGAGCTAGAAAGAGAGAGAGAGAGAGAGAGAGCGATAGCACACGCACAATTTAGAGACAAAAATGTTTTCACTCCAATTAAAATTTGAATGAATTGTGCTTTGTATTCAAAATATATACAATGTATAAATGTATGATAAATGTATGAGCAATAAAAGTATTTATGTAGAATATAGGAATTTAAATATAACATTTTAATTGTATTATGTACAATTTTTAATTTATAGCTAAAAAGTTAAAGTTTTGTTTGTTCTTTTTTCAAGGCTAAAACTCGAAGCAATCAATCAAACAAATTCCTTTAATTGAAAAACAAATACTGATAAGCATTCATTTTGATTGCAATAAAATAACATAATTTAATTATTGCTTTTACTACTAAATGCGCAAATTGTGGTCACCATTTATTAACACATTCCATTATTTTCATTTTGAATATTAAAATATAATATTTTATTTGTATATTTAACAAAATTTCCTTTTTTCATAAAATATACTACTAAATGCTAAAAAAAGCTTGCTACTTCTACTACAGCAACACTGTCAGCGCCGAGCTTTTGCACCCAAGCAGCGCCATCTTTCGGCTGTTTCTTGTAATAACTGCTAAAGCTTGCGCATTAAAGCTTTGCTGTTGCCAGTTGCTCTCGCTCACGCTCTCTCTCTTTCTCTCTCTCTCCCTCTCTCTTTCTGGCTTATGCTGTAGGCAGCTTGTCTGGCGCGTCGCTTGCGCATCCCGTTTCTGTTAGCCTCCACCTCCTCCAATTTGCACCGTTAGCTGCAACACGTGCGCAGAGCTTAATAAATATGCCTTCCCCTTCCCCTTCCCCTTCCCCTTCTTCCTATCTTCCCTCCCTCTCTCTCACTTTTGAGCATTGCAATTAATTTCAATTTTTGTTGCCTACGACAACAATTTACAATGAATTGTCTTTAGTTTTTTTTTTATTCGTTTTCGTTCTCGATGTTTTTGATTGTTTCTCCTTCACCTTCTTCACTTTGTTGTTGTTGTTGTTGTTGTTGTTGTTGTTGTCTCGCTCACAGTCACATGTTGGCGCAGTGTGTCGACATTGGCGTCGACGTCGACGTCAACAGCGGTTTCTTCGGTTTGTTTTTCGCTTGTCCCGCTTCAAATTGCCAACTCTCAATTTTGATAAGGCCAACAAGGCTTTTCTTTTTGGCCAAGTTTGCATTTAATTTCCAGTCGATATTCGATACATTCCACATTTAATTATTTATTATTTTTGTTTATCAACCAACTAACTGGAAATATGTATTTTATAACCGGAATTTTGATTTTTTTTAAATTATAAAGACTTGTTTCACATAAAAAATTTATAACAGTATGTGCAGTAATTTTATTAACCAGCATATGAAAATAATTTTATGGTTTAAAAAATTATAACTAAAAAAAAGAAACGTAATAAATGGAAATATTAAAATGCAGTCTTTTATTCTGGAAATAGAATAAAAATTTTTTTTTAAACATTTATTATTCAAGCTAGTTTTAGCTTTTTTAAAAAAAATAACTAAGTATCAATTTTTGCTTAAAATCAAAGAAAATCTAAGTTTTAATTTCTTTCTTACCCTTTTTTCATTTTTATAAAAAAAAGTGGTATTAAATAAAACAGTATCAAATATACTAAAAAAAGTCATTAATTCTATTTAAAAAAAAAATGAAATAAAGGTTTTAAATGGCAAAATAAAATATGAAATTTGTTTGTCAATAAAATAATTTGACACACTATACACACTTAGTATTCATACATAATTTTACAAATACATGTGAAAACCAAGCCAAAAAATAAAAAAAATGCAGCACGTGGCAATTTATAAGCTATTCTAACGGTATTTCAACAGATTTTGTTTTCGATTATGACATACATAGCATTTGATTAGCATTTGAATTGTCTGCAGTAAAAGTTATGAACGTACGAATATAAAAAAAATATAATTTAAAAAAAATACTCCACTTAAACTAGATAAAAACCTGAATATCTATAAGCTGAATTTAAGATGTGCATAACAATGATCTTAAAAATGTATCTTCAATTTTTTAGGATGATATCATTTAAATAAAACTTTCAGCCGGACAACCTTGAACTATTTTCAAAATAAACGCTTAACTTTCCCAAAAAAAAACAAAAAAAAACAATCTGAGACACTTGAGTTAGTTTTAAACACAGGTCATAAATCAAAGTTAGCTGCTCTTAACGGTCAGTCTGTATACTAGACTACTATATATATTCAGATATATATCTATCTGGGTCAACTGGACAATGATTATAACTTGTGGCTGGGGCATAAAAAAAACGTTCAAGTATTTTGCAAAATTAAAAGCTTGACAAAAATGTTAGTTAAGCACGTGTGTAAATTATCCGCTTTAACCCGTTAAATTTTTTGTAATTTATAGGCAAATCAAACAAAAACTAATAATAATAGATGATTGAGTAAGATTTTCAATTGTAAAATTTATAATAACTAAATCGATTAATAGAAAAGTTGTCAAGTGTCTTCTGTTGTAATTTTAACAATCTATAAAGATTATTTTGTAGGCCAAACGGTTAAAGCTATGAGCTGAAAATTTTCGCACAACATAGCTTAGACAGCAATAAGGCGTTTCTGGGTATTTCCGCCAAATTTGACTTTACTTGCCGCCAAATGAAAAAAAATGACGTTTGACCAAAGTTCCTATAATTATTATTATATTAACTTGATCCTCAGTATACAAGTTTAGAAAAAAAATTAAAAAAAAAACAATTTTTCCAGAATAATTTGTGAATTTTGTAACTTTGTCAAAACATTTAGTTGCCTAACTGTATACAGTGAACCACCAATGTCTTCTTCCAGGCACTCTTAGAACTGTTTAAAGAATTTTTCTGCATCAAAATATTTTTTGGAAAAAATCGAGGAAAAAAGTTTAAAAGTTGACTTTTTTCAAAATTTTCGATGGGTACTTAATGGGTTAAAAAAATTTTAGCATCATTAGAACGGGATTTAATTGAATAAAAGATTAATATAATAAACCCGCATCAAAACATCTTTATTATACGCAAATTTGACAAATTTATGCTGTATGAAGACATTAGTGGCACACTGTACATATTTTTTTACATCTATTTGAATTTTTCATCAAAAGAAGCTCTTAATTTGTGTGTGTGTGTGTGTGTGTGTGTGTGAGTCACACTCATTGATGCGGCTGCTCAGCTAACGTGTGTGTGTGTGTGTGTGTGCTTGTGTGTGTTTGACTGCATTTCTATTGCCTCCAATTTTT
The DNA here is from genome assembly GCA_037043405.1 of Drosophila subquinaria. Lineage (NCBI taxonomy): Eukaryota > Metazoa > Arthropoda > Insecta > Diptera > Drosophilidae > Drosophila > Drosophila subquinaria. The sequence continues at coordinate 56,585 of JBAMBL010000738.1, forward strand.
GCCTCTATTTATAAATGACAAACAGTCGCTGTTGTTGTTGCTGTTGCTTTTGTGCTCAGAATATACACTGCGCTCTTCTACTTCTTTCACATTTGTTTGGTTCTCTCAAGCTCGCAACGGGAGAGAGAGAGAGCGAGAGAGGGAGAGTGCCAAGCTCATTCATATTATTTTTGCCCAAGCGCCATGTATGTGCATGTCTGCGTGTATGTGTGTTTGTGTGCCTGTACAATCAAAAGCACAACACACACACACACACACATACACACACAAGCACACGCAAAGAGAGCCTCTCTGGCGCACGTGGCGACAAAACGTGATAAGACAACAACAAAAACGACCTGAAAGCAAAACAAATAGAAAACCTGACAACTACGCGTCGCTGCCGTTCACGTTGACAGCGAAAGCGACGTCGCGACGTCGGCAGCGACTGCGACGCAACCAGTTGACAGGGCGCCTGTTGCTGTGATTGGTTCAGGGCATTCACGAGGCAGCTGCGCCAATGACAGACAACGCAGCGGGATCCTTTACGCTCCGCTGCCTCCAATTGGACAAAAGGAGATTCCCAAATCCCGTTGCCCGTTGCCCGATTCACTTGATGTGTGTGAATAAATAAAGCAATCAATTGTAACACAACGAACATTGAACACGAACACGACTTGTTGCCGTGCTTGTGCCTTTTGGTCTAAAATAGACGTATCACGAGGCGTATGCTTGATTTATTTTTTTGTTTGCCAGCGAGTGGGGGGGGGGGGGTAACCATTTAAGCTGTCCTCAAACGTGTTATCAGTGATAGGGCAACCCTCAGATTTGTTGTTAAAAATAGTCGACCTATTAAAGGCTATATTTAATATTATTACAAGCTGATTAAATTACGACACATTAAAATTGTAATTTAAAAAAGTTAATTTGTAATTTGACAAACATTTTAAAATATTTATATTTTTCACAAGAGAACTTACAGAAAACTTAATTTTAATGTTTAATGTTTTAATTATAAACTTTATGCACACTTTATTTAATATTATTTAATATTATTTAATATTATTACAAGCTGATTAAATTACGACACATTAAAATGCTGATTTCAATTTTAATTTAAAAAACTTAAAATGTAAATCGACAACCATTTTAAAATATTTATATATTTTTCACAAGAAATCTTACAAAAAAAAACTTAATTTAAATTCAAATATTGTAGTTAAAATTAAATCCTTTAATTATAAAATTTATACACACTTAATTTAATACTATTTAATATTATTACAAGCTGATTAAATTACGATTCATTAAAATGGTGACTTAAATTTTATTTTAAAAAATTTAAATTGTCAATTGACAAACATTTTAAAATATTTATATTTTTCACAAGAAAACTTGCAAAAAAAAAACTTAATTTTAAATTTAATTATTGTAGATAAAATTAAATGTTTTAATTATAAACTTTATGCACACATCGCAGCTGCAAAAAAAATGATTTATGAATTTTTGCAAATTGAAATGGAAATTTAATTGCTGCAAAAAGCGTTTGTAAAATTATCTACAGTTAATTAATTTTAACAGTCTGTAATTGTTGAATCGTTAGTTGGAGATTTTCTCCGGCTAACAAACTGTAAGTCTGCATTATAGAATATTTCCATTGCCATTACATTACGCATACGTCACGTGTTGCAAGCCAATTAATTTGATGCCACAAAGTTGCCTGTCATCGATACTTTAATCAGCTCTTGCAACAACAACAACAACAACAACAATAAAAAAGAGTGGCAATTATAGCGGGAAACGAAAGACGAGCAAGGGGCGTCCTTTTTTTGCGCTAACTGTAACTATGGAGAACATCCCAACAAAAGTCACACAAATTCTAAAGAAAACAAGAGTCACGACTATGCGATACCCTTTAAATAACTTGGATATATTTACATTAATTTTATCTATATATTGAAAGCTTCTACGGCGTTGATTTCTGCATAATTGCGTTGCTTAAAAACTTAAAATAGCCATAACTAACGTTAAATTTATAGAATCTTGATGGGATAAATTTGGGTTATATCTAATAATAAAAGAAAACATTGCATATCAAACAGTTAGTTCTATGTGTAAACCTTACTGCTGATCGAGAATATATAGAGTTTATAGAATGGGAATGCTTTCTTTACACTGTTACAAAGATACACTGATGGAAAAAGTAATAGAAACAAGAGTCATTTGACATTTCAAACCAAATAAATACATATAAACCCTTTGTTTTGTTCAATTTGAAAACATTGCTAAATAGATATTAAGTAAAAATTAAAACAAACAATTTTAAAAATTAAAAACTTAAATTATCGCTTCTATTATACTCATACAATATACCCTGACACTAATTTTGCAAGTAACGGGTGTAGTTAAAAAATAAAGCTCACAAGCGTGAGTGTATCTGTATCTGTAAGTGTCTGCGCTTGTATCTGTATCTGTATCTGTATCTATAAGTGTGCCGATTGCAATGCATTACATTCAACGTGCCCGTCCACTCTACATGTGTCTGAGTCTCTCACTCTCTCAGCTGTCGAGGGTGTGTGTGTGTGCGAGAGTGTGTGTGTGTGTGCGAGTGTATGTCCCGGTGTGTTCACAACACGTGCTTAGAACGTTGCTAGACGTTGGGCTTTGGGTCATACTGAAATCCGCGTGACTTTGTCGCTGCTTTTGCAGTCGCTGCCACGCTGTCTCTGTCGCTGTCGCTGTCGACGTCGCCGTTTGTCGCCGAGTCGCATTGAGTGTATTTTCATTAGCTACAAACTGCGCAGTTGACGTCGCAGCTTGCAATTTATTTATTTATGCATTTTTTGTAAATATTGTGCAGCATTTTGTACATACATATGTATATATTTAAAAAATAAAAATAAATTAATAAAATAAATATTTAAAAACATTTAATTTATAATTTCAAATATTTTATAATAAATTTACAAAAAAATAAAAATGTCATAAAAGTGTTTAATTTGATTAAAAATATATTTATTATTTATTTATGCATTTTTTGTAAATATTTTGCATTATTTTGTTTATATATTTACAAAATAAAAATAAATTCATAAAATAAATATTTAAAAACATTTATTTTGTCTTAAAGGCTAATATATAATTTCAAATATTTAACTATATATTTAAAATAAAATAAAAATGTCTTAAAAGTGTTTAATTTGATTCAAAATAAACATATTTAATTTATTTTAAAATACAATAAATAAATAAGTAGATTAAAAAATAAAATGTTGTCCTTGCCTTATGTAAGTTGATAAAAATAAAATAGAATATTTATTAAATATGTTTAATTTAAATGTTTAAAATATATAAATTATTTATTTTATTTACTGCTTAGGGTTGACAGTAAATAAAAACATATAAATAAATAGATAAAAAAAGTTTTTGGCCTTATAAATACAAATAAATAAATAGATAAAAAAAAATAAAATCTTATCTTATGTAAGTTTTTGTGTGTTTTGTTTTTTTTTTCGACTTACCTGCAGAAAATTGCAATTTTCGCTGGCGACTTTGTCGCATGTCTCGTAGGTGTGCAATTTTCGTATGCGCTGTCGCTGTCGCAGTCGCTGCTGTCGCTGACTGCGCAGTCGGCGTTGGCGTTGGCGTTGGCGTGCGCTGTCTGTGAGGACTGAGGTTGAGACTGAGGCTCGATACGATAATGCCCGGCATTCGGTCGCATCGCGTTCTCATGTCCAAATCGTCGAGTCGTTTTTGTCGCTTTGCGTTTTTTGCAAACAATTGTCGACTGCGCGTGCGATTCTAACGTGAAAAACTGTGGAAAACTGTGAAAAACATTGCCCAAAAGTTGGCGAAAAAATATGATAAATAATTGTAATAATTATTAGAAATATACAAATATCGATAACAGTTAAAAATTGTGCAAATTTTGAGGTGAAACTGTGACAAACATTTGCCAAAAAACTACAAGATTAAAAAAAATCATTCAAAATAAATATACGTATTAAATTTGCGCACTAATGCAAAAGTCAAAGAAAGACTAAAAAAGCAACTGCGCACACTAAAAAAAAAGTATAATAGAAATTAAATCTATAAGAGATATTTGCATACTACGTATACAGTATATATGGAAAATAATCGTTCAAGTGTTTCAAACAAAAGCGACAATTGTGCAAAGTGTTTGTTTGTGTGTTTGCCTAAGTAGTTAACCATAAAATAAAATAAAAAAAAACTGTTTCTATTAGTGGCTATATACATACATACAATTGTATGCCCTATAAAAAATGCAAGCAGCATCGCCAAAGTTACGGATATAATTACAATCAGTCTAATTTTATTTTAAACAACACTGAAGATCATTTATATAATCATCAATTATATATACAAAAAACAAAAATCAAAAGCAGCAATTTTATTTTTCGCATTTACTAGTAAAATACTATATACAAAAAACGTTTGCGAATAGGAAAAGGTATTAAAAATTTACGGAAGATTGAAGAAGAATTATTAATAATAATTATCATAAATCATTTGTCTGTTGAAAAAACCCGCTAAAAAAAATTCCCCATCACATTTAAGTTGCATGTAAATTTCATAATCAAACTAAAAACTGAATCAAGTACAAGTAAAAAAAGAAAAAAATATAAGAAAGAGATGAACACGTATGCATTTGTAGAGTAACAATGCCTTTTCTTATTCATAATCGCCACAACCACCAATCAAAATAGAAAACACAAATCACCGACATTTGAAAAAGAGCGAAAAAAGAAAGAAAACTAAAACTCATTCTAATAAAAAACAAATAATAAAAAACATATATATATATATATAGCTCTCATCATTATCGTCACTATCACAATCACTGATCGTTATCATTATCATTTGTTGATTATCAATCCCGTTCTCGATCGTCATTCGTTATCACCATTCGAAATCATTCACTTATTCACTTACGAGTACTCGCAACTAATCGACAGCTAATTTTCAAACTGAATGCAACGTATTTTTAGATTTCATCAGACCTTTAAGCCTGCAAAAAGACATTGACAGCTAAAAAACAACAATTAAAAAAAAACAGTGTTGGAAAACAGCTTTGGAACAGTGCTGGTTAACTCTAAAAACGAGCCATAATTGACAATTAACAAGAAAACAAGTTGCCAAAGAGCAAAAATTAAAATACAGCAAATATAAAAAAAAACAGTGTTGGAAAAAAACAGTGTTGGAAAATTCGCTTCATTCAAGTTTTTATTTGCTCCATGAACAACCCATAAGCATTATCGGTGAAAATACAACAAATACAAAAAACGAAACCGTGTTGGATAACCGCTTTGGGCCAGTGTTGGTAAATTGAAAATGCGCACAACTCTAAGACGCTGCTCAAAGTTTCTTCGGCTGTGCAGCAAATACAACCACGTCAATCACAAGGACGTGACCTAAACAACAACAACAACAACAGCAATTGCAATTGTCACTGACGACTTTAAACAACTTTAAACAGAAGCAGTGTTGGAAAACGCGCTTAAAGATGTCATCCGATACGAATTCGTGTGCAAGCTTTTTTGCCCAGGAACATGCGAATGCAACATTGACGCAATATTTTCAGCAAATCAACTCGCAGGTGGCAGCAGCAGCAGCTGTTGCTAGTAACAACAGCAGCAGCAACAACAACGGCAGCAGCAACAGTGGCCGTAATAGTTGCAACAGTGGCAACAGCAGCGGCAACAGCGACAGCGGCAACGATGGCAGCATGACGGGCTCAACAACATCGGCAGCAACATTGGACAATCATCGCAGCAGCGTCAGCAGCAATGATTCGGGCAAGAGCAGCAATCAAGGATCATCATCTGCATCAGCAACAGCAACGGCAGCAGCAGCAGCAGCAGCAAATGCGTGGAGCTTACAACAGCAACATCAGCATCATCAACAGCAGCAGCAACATCAGCAGCAGCAACAGCAACAGCATCACCAGCAACAACAGCAGCATGTTCAACATTTGCAGCAGCAGCAACAATTGCAGCAATTGCAACAGCAGCAACAACACTCACATCACGCTCAGCAACATGCACAGCAGCAACAACATCATCATGCACACTTGCATCCGCATCATTCACACCAGCAGCAACAACAGCAGCAGCAACAACAGCAACAACAACTGTTGCATGCACCGCAACAACAACAACAACATCATGTTGCTCAATTGGCCCACACATTGTCATCGGCAGCTGCTGCTTCTGCCGCCGCTTCCAACAACACCAACACACACTCGATCTTTGGCACGGGCAATTTCCACTACAAGACCAACAACTCGTGGACGCTGCCAACGCTAAACTATCAACGCATCTATCAGGATAATCCCAGTTATCATCAGCGCAACAATTTCATGGATGGCCCAACAGCAGCAACAACAGCTGCTGCTGCTGCTGCTGGTGTCAATGGCAATGCGGCGGCAGCAACTGCTGCTGCCGCTGTGGCTGCCGCGGCGGCAACAGCAACCAACAGCAGCAATAGCAACTCAGCTAACAACAACAACAGCAACAATGCTGTGCCAAATACCACCAACAACTCCAGCAGCAACAACAACAACAGCAACAACAGCAATGTTGCCTCTGTGCAACATGTGGCGAATGCCGTTGCCGCTGCTGTGATTGCCAGTGAGCATCACAATCATCTCAACAATTTGAAAGCGCGATTTCAGTCATCATCCAGCTCAGGTGGGCGATTATTTCTAAATATTCAATAAAAAATATAAAAATTTAAAAAAAAATAAATCAGCAAGTTTGGCTGCAATAAGTATTGAAAATCCAAATTATGGCTCGAGTTTTAAATCTAAATTTCTTAAATCGTCTAAACAAAAATCTTGTTTTCGATATATCGGCAAAAAATCGATGAATCAATTTTTTGGATGTACTTTTACACTTTACTTCATTTTACTGTTCGATTTCTACTTGAATTCCAATTATTTGATAGTTTTTTAGTTAATTATTTTCACTATTTAACGAAAATTGATATCAATAACTCAATAGATCGTCAAAAAAATATCGAAAAACGAGTTGTCAATATTTAATGATGTATTTTTTATATTACTACAAGAAATATCTCAAAAAACAACAACAATTTTCATACAAAATCAAAATTTTCGAATAATTTACTATATGATATAGTAGACCGATTTAAACCAAATTTGTTGAGGACTTTTAAGTTAAAAAAAATAAAATCCCAAACATTAAAAAATATAAGTTTTAACTTCTTTGATTGCATATGATCAAGTTAAACATGCATACAACTGTGCTCATTCTATAAATACAGGGTATATTTATTATATATATTTTTATTATGCTCATTTTATATAGGGTATAAGTATATTTCTATATTTTAATGCCCTCTTGCAAGGGTAAAAAACTTAGAATTAATCATTAGCGTGCATTATTTGCGCATTGATTAATACTATATGTGTGTGTGTGTATATGTGTGTGTGTGTGTGTGTGTGTGTGTTTAAATGCAAAGTCTAAGCTCTTTCTACAATTTCCCCACCTTCCGCTCTTCCCTCTCTTCTTTACCTTCGTCTATTTCGTTGCTGATATCATCAAAAAGTCAAATGTGGGAAAAGCTTGAAAAGCAGCGCACACACGTGAGCTCAGCTGACGTCTGTCCACACACACAAACACACACACTCACACACACATATATATAGTGCTATGTATGTGTGTCTTGAGCTTGCAAGTTCGTTGTCAGCGTCATTTTGCAGCCTATCGCAATAAAAACTTAATTAATATGCGACGGCGCTTTTTGAGCAAACACAAGACAACAACAACAAAAAGTTCGCTAAGCTTTGCATTTTACAGTTGCGCACTCAAAGTTTTCGATAGTGCTATTTTTACTGTTTTTTTTTGTAGTGTCATTTAATAAGTAACGACCTACGGCAAAGACAAAAATTACAGCATAAAAAAAAATCAACAATTATTTTACTTTTTTCTTCTTATCAAGAAAAAATTACAATAAAAAAAATTTATTATTTTCTTCTTATCAAGACAAAGTTACAAAAAAAAGAACAATATTTATTTTTAATATAATAGAAATTATTACTATTTTTTTCTAATCTCTGATCCTTCTTCTTCTTTTACAAAAGTAATTAGCACTATTTTCTTCTTATCTCTATTTTTTGCGCTCTCTCTCTCTCTCTCTCTCTCTCTCTCTCTGTCTCTTTTTATTCGCACTGCATATTTGCATGCAAATTAAAATTTTTTTTCTATATTTTTATTTTTATTGGTGCTGTAATTTGTGCTGGAAAATTGTTTAAAAAGTTGTGAAATTTACAATTATTTGCAAAATTAACTAGCATTTGTTTGTAGAGCAGAATCGAATAAGGAATTAGAGCTACAGTGATGGAAAACTTTATAGAAACGGCAATACAAATTTTTTATTTTGAAAAATAATTAAAAAAAAAAAATTTGTATTTTAATTTTTTTTTTTTTTTATATTTAATAATTTGTTTAAAATGTAAGAAAAAGACATTCGATTCTAATATGATTTCCTACACTGTAAATTGAGGTTAAGTGCGTCATTTTGTTTTAAAAGTGCTTTTTGCATGCAAATTGCAATTTAACAGTTGCATTTTGTGCTGGAAAATTATTTAACAAGCAGTGAAAATTTCAATTTGTATGAATTAATTTGAAAATTATATTTGTAACGGTCTTTAATGATGGATTGAGGTTAAGTTCGTCAATAGGTCAAATGTCATTTTTAAAAAGTCTGAATGCTGCATGCAGCTTATTAGCCTAAAAGACCAATTGACAAAATTGGCAACGGATTTGAGATCTGATTTGTTGTTGCCACCAAATGTTGGTCTATTCATTCATTTATGTATCACATATACGTGTATCGAGCCCTTTGACCTACCACCATTTAGCCATTTATGGCCGCGAACTGACCTCGCCTTTGTGCCCAAAACTCTTTTGGCCAACTCGATGTGCATTCGTTTTGATTAGCTTTTTGGTTAGCCCAAAAAAAAAAAGAAAGGGAAAAAGAATCGGAATGGGGACAGCAGGCAAAAGATTGAAATTAGACTGATTAGATGACTAAATTATGGAAAATTATACATATGAAATGCATTTTGAATGTTGATTTCAACTTTAAAGCAATGCTAACTAAGCGTATACCCTGCAAATTAAGTTGCTAAATTTATATAACTCAAAAATAAGTATTAATAGAAGAGTTTTCTTGAGTTTTCTGATTTTTTATCGATAAATTTACAAATTTTAATAGATACTTTCAATCGGGCTTGAAATTTTCCAAATCAAAAGACAAAATTAAATAATTTTATATGTCTAGAAACAATTAATTTGAGTTTATAATGTCGTCAGATTGTAATTTTTATTTGGTATGCCACACCTGTAGTTTTCATCCTAATATTGACATTACTGAATAAGGTTACAATAATACTGTGGGCAGTTCCCATTCCCATCAGCCTGGTTGAGTTTTCATCTGCTTTTCAACTGCCCACACACAGTTTGCCACACAGGTTGTAGCTCATCACATCATTTGATTTTTTTATTATTTTATTTTACTTCCGCTCCTCCCTTGTTTCCCTTCCCTTTGGCACAAACAATTTCAGTGTCGCATTTACATTTTCCACACTTTTTAGATGCCCGTTGTCAGTCATCACCTGGCATGCGATTTGGAGGCGTTCTTTTATTATTTATTTTCATTATAATGTGATTATAATAAGATACGATTTTATTTTCTTTTTAAAAACTTTAAATATTAAGGTCCTATTCTCTTTCAGCAAAAATTTTTTTTCGATTTTTTTTTTTTGCATTTATTTATAGCTTGGGTAGTTGTGAATATGCCCCTTAGGATTTTTAGAAATTCGAAATAATTAAGGAGATATGGCCATTTTTATCCAGCAATGTTAGTGTTAATGCAAGTGAAGTCAAAACTTTAAACGCGTTTATCTCGAAACCACGTTTTTCGAGCTGGCGGCCACGATTCCGCCAGTTCTACTGAACCGATTTGGATGAAACAAAGTTTAATCGACTTAGAATTGTCACCATTCTGGCCCGTAGTAAAATAAAAATTTACACTAAACTACAAAAAAATGGGTCCAAATTCGATTTGTCAATTTCAAGTGCCGCCATTTTGTCAAAAAAAATCGCAACATTTTTATTTTACTACGGGCCAGAATTACATCTATGCTGATCATAACCCTATATTTTTTTTTTTTTCAAACGCTCCTGAGGGCCGGAATCGTGGCCGCCGTGACGACACCTTTTTTTTCAACCCCCAACTTTGAAGTCTCATTACTTTTTGAACACCCCTCGTGTCGAGGCAAAAAAAACTTTTTTATTTTCTTTCATTCATTACTAATTCAATAAAAAAAACAAAATTCAAATATCTTTTTGCGTTTTCAAATGAGAATTTTTTCAAAAAAGGTCCAAAAACAGCAAGCTGAAGGAGAATAGGGCCTTAAGTATTTATGTTTAATTGTTTGTTAATATTATAATTAGCATAAAGCAGCAATTTAAATTTGATTAAATTCAAATTTTATAAGTTTTATTTAAATATTTAAGTATTTTTTCAATAAATATTTTGAAAATAAGCTTTTTAGGCCTCTCCTGTCGTGTGTGGCCTAACCGTTGTCGCTTGTTGTCGTGTGTGGGCGCCGCAAGGGTCAAGCTGCAGCTGCAGCGAATGCAAATTCGAAATTCGACTTCGAAATTCAAATGCACCAGGGGGGCGGCCCACTGTCAATGCCAACGGCAGAAATAGAAATGGGGAAATGTGTTTAGTAGGCAGCTTAGCAGACTGAGGGTGGGCATTGTTTATATGAAAATTACCTCAATTGTCATTTTATTTTCAATTTGTTTACTGTTGTAATTTAAAACATAAGTTCTTTTGCAATTGACAATAAAAAATTAAATAAATATTATAAATCGTATTATAGTTACAATCCCAGCACTTTATTAATTTCAACAATTTCTTTTCATCTCTTTGCAGGTAAGCATCGAACACACCTCATTCATGAACCGTGTTGAATGTCAGTTCAGAGTTTCTGTTGTCAGTGCGTCTCAAACGTGACTGAGAACTGCATTTGCATTTGCGCATTCATAGAGCTAAAGCGAAAGCTTTCTTATCACTGAGTAACCGAGTGAGTGAGAAAGAAGCGCACTCGAAACATTGCATGCAAAAAAGCTTTTAACGCGTCGCAATCAACGGTAGGTAAGTCAAGTCACTCAAAATAAATATTGCTTGCGTCGCGTCGCTGTCGCTGTTGGCGTCGACGCTAACGCTAAAACACGCGACGCTTCCGCATGCAGCAGCTACAACAGCGACAGCGACAGCGCAGCTCACACGAAGCGTAGCGACAGCTTTTTCACACTCACGAACTTTGGCGCAGGCTGTAAGCGAAAGAAAGTAAATAGCGGAATGCGCAAAAAAAAAAAACAAAAACCAAACTGAAATGTGAAAGAGCCACAGGCTATTGAGTTGACAGAGAGAGAGAGAGGCGGAGAGAGCAGCTGACGCAGGCGTCGTGGCTGACGCTGTGGCTCTGCCTGCTGCTCTATGCTTTCGGTTTCAAGTTTGGTTTGCGACGCTTACTGCGCAGTCGCAGTCGCCGTTACTTTTTGGCTTTGGCTTTGGCGCTTTCTGCGTGGGGCTTTTTCACTTTTTTTCTGTTGTGTTTTTGTTTCGTTTTTTTTGGAGCCGATCTGAGCTGCGTTGCAAGAGGCGCACAGCGCGCGCGTTCACTCAACGTTTGCAGTCCGTCGGCAGCGGTTCGGTTCACGGCTTCACCATAAAACACAAAAAACAAACAACAATAAAAACGAAAATTAAGCTCGAAGTCGCCGCACCCCCCCTCCCCCACCAACCAGCTAGCAGCAATACTACTAACTAACTAAACGAAACAACGGCGCGTGTCAACAACGTCTGCGTCTCTGTCTGCGTCTGCGTCCGCCTCCGCTGTCGAATTCGAACTCGAACTTGTGAACTTTCGTTTTCGGCAACTGCAGCAGGACGACGAGAAATCCAAACAAATAAATGTATATATGAAATTGTATCTAAAAAATATACTGTGAAAATTGTCGCCTCGTTGTGCAGTGTAACATAAATTTGTATGAAATTAGAAGAAATCAAAAATAGCTCATAGAGGCAACAGAAAATCAAGAAAGAACTTTTAAATATTTACGAGTATGCGAAAAAATGAAAAATAAAAATATATTTTATAATAAACTACAAAACTTTAAATATTTAAAATAAAAAAATATTGTTAAATTTAAAATAAAAAAATCAGTTAAAACAAATTAAAAAAGTCCAAGAGAAACATTTAAATATATTTTTCAAAAATAAATAAAGAATATCAAAAGAAAAATTTTAAAAATATATTTTTAAATACATATTGAAAAATATTTAAAGTCCTCTCTCATAGTGATTCAAAGTGCATAAAATACATAAATTTCTAAAAATATCAAAAATTCCACAGTTAATAAAAACCTGAATATTAAAAAATCATATCAACTAGTTTAGTATTTCAAACATATTAATACATATGTTTATATACATACTAAATCATCAAGAAATTAACATCAGCAACAACAACAAAATATAGAAAGAGAAAGAAAGAACTAAAGCAAAAAAAAAAACATAAAAATAAAGAGACAAAAGTGCGCCCAACAACAAGCCCACAGAAAAAAGCAAAAAAAAAGCAATAAAAAGAGAAAAAAGCGCATAGCAAAATTTCGTTGTTGCTGCTAATTCAAGGTCAAACTTTTCTCATTCAAACGACGGCAACCGCGACGCTGACGCTGACGACGAAGTCAACGCGAACGCGAGAACCCCTTTAACAAACGTCAGGTTCCATTCCCAACAAAAAGTACGCAAAATAGTTGACAGCAACTACAACAACAACAGTAACAGCAGCAAAACGAACAGACATAATAATAGAAAAAAGCAAAGCGCACAAAAAAAAGCAAAACAAATAACAAAAGGCAGCTGACAGCAGCAACAGCGAGGCAGAAGCTACAGCAATTGAAGAGCGCACAAAAGTGCAGAGAGCAACAGAAACAGCAACAACAACAATAACAAGAACCATTTTAAGCAGCAAGTTCTAAGCGCGCTCTCTCTCTGAAAGCTGCGCTTGCCTGTGTATGTAGATCTAGTTGTGGGAGAGCAGCGCCTAGATAAATGCGCGTGCGATAGAAGCTTTAATTGCTTTTTTTTACTCTTTCGCTCTTTTGCTCTCTGCTCGTGTTTGGCGTGTGGAATTTCAGCCGCAATTGCATCTTCTTTTTTTTGTTGTTGTTGTTGTAATTGTAATTGTAATTAATTAACGCAGACAGCGTAGCAGCGACGTCAGCAGCAGCAGCAGCAGCAATGTGTCAACAACTCAAAAGCTAACAATAGTAAATATTAAAAAATAAAATAAATATAAACAAGTAAATAGATAAACATTTTGTGCTGAAAGCTGGCAACATTTTGTGTGCGCTCAGCAATGAGAATGGACTATCAAATGCCGCCGCCAACATTGGCCTTGCAACAACAGCAACAGCAACAACATCAGCAACAACAACAACAGACACACAATGTGGCGCTGCAACATCAGCAAAATCAGCTGCAATTGTTGCAGCAACATCAGCAGCAGCAACAGCAGCATCAACAGCAGCAGCAGCAACCAATGCTTGGCAACATGTCGCAAACGGCAACATTGCCACCGCTGAGCAGCTTGCCGCTGCAGGTGGTGCATCAATTGCCACATCTGTTGGCCAACAACAACAGTGGCAGCGACAACAATAACAACAACAACACACATGCGAATCTCAATGGCAACAATGTGGCCAGCAACAATTTGTTGCGCAACACAATGCAGCATCAGCAACAGCTGCTCAACAATCTTAGCAATAGCAGCAACAACAATAGCAGCGTCAGCAACAATAACAATAGCAACATAGTTGCTAACGGTACATTGCCAGCACCCACACAATTGTTGCAGCATCACTTGCAACATTTGGCGCATGTCAATGTGAATGCGGCAGCAGCTGTTGTTGCCGTTGCCGCCAACAATCTCAGCAACAATCTGCAGCAACAGCAGCAACACGGCAACAACAACAACTCCAGCAACAACAACAACAACAATACCATATTAAATCACAACAATCTCAACATTATTATCAACAATCACACCACCAGCAACAACAACAGCAACAGCAACATTGCCAACAACAACAACAACAATCCAGCGACACCAAATGCAAATCTGACAACGGCCACGCCCACTGTCAACACAGTCGCCGCCTCCGCTGTGGCACAGCAACAACAACAACAGGCGCATGAGAATAGTCTGGTCAACAGTTTAGTTGGCGTCATCAGCAACAGCAACACCAACAACAACAACAGCAACCTTAGCAACAATAATAATGCTAGCAACAACAACAACAATGGCGATGATAACAATCGTTGGACACAATTTCAGGTGCAACAACTGTGGAAGCAACATGCAAATTACTTGAATGGTATGATTTATGATTATGATAAGAAACAATGCAAATAAACAACAGCAACAGCAGCAACAACAACAGCAACAACAGCAGCAACAGCAACAACAGCAGCAACAGCAACAACAGCAACAACAGCTGTTACTGCAGTGCAGCTTGTTGCTTTCTCTTTGCAACTTGTTGCTAGGACTCGCTTAAAGAATGTTGACAATTAATAAATAGAATTACAAAATGGGGTAATAAATTTAGGCAAATGAATATTGAGAATAATTTAAATAGAAAAAAATATTGGAAATTGAGGAAATATACAAAAATATTATTGAAAAATATAATTAATGGGAAAAATTAAAAATTGAAAATGGAAAAAGAAACAAAAAAATTTTAAGTAAAATATAAGTATTAAAATTGGGACATAAAACTAGAAAAAATTTAAATAAAAATAAATTCTAAAAAATCTTTTATAAATTGAGGATATATGTATAAAAAAATATTTAGAAAATATCATTAATAGGATATAACATTTTTTAAAATTTAATCAGGAAAAAAAACTTGAAAACGCAATAAATATAATAAAAAAAAAGATATGAATTGGGAATTCGAAAACAAAATTGGAAATTGCGTTTCCCTTGTTCAATTTCGATTTAATTCGATTCCTTCTAAATGCGACCACAAATTGATTGGCAACAGTTTTGGCCATGATTAAGTGTCAAAGTCAAAGTCGGATTATATCGATTCGAATCGGACAGCAATTGGTTGTTCTCTTATGACAAAGCCGCTCTATGGGTTCCATTGCAGGCATTTCCCTATCTACATTTTCCATTTCCCCGTTTTGTCCATTTTCCATTTGCCATTTCCGTATGCGGTAAGGGGCAAGTTCAGGTTGAGGTTCAGCTTAACTTCAACTTTAACTTTCAACTGCACCAGAAAACCTTTGCGACTCTCTTCTCTCTCGCTCTCTCTCTCTTTCTCTTGAGTCTTGTGGCAATTTACAATCACTTTTGCTTTCAGTTTTTTTTTTTCTGTGACTCTAGGGCCGAAAGAGTCAAAGAGCCAAACTGAGCCAACTTCAACTTCAACTTCAACTTGTTGGCCCGCGACATTTTCAGACTTCAGACAACTTTCGTTTCGGTTTCGGTTTTGGTTTCGGTTCGGGGTGCTTTCCACATGCCCAAAAAGCAAACTTTTGTTTTATTTACTTAGCTTAACAACAAAAAAGATCAGCGAACAAAAAACAAAACAGAAAACAAGAACAATGCAACTAAACTGTTGGATTTTTGGATGCCCAGTAGTTGCAACGTTTTTGCTAATAACATTTTAATAAAAAAATAAATATATATGAAAAAATAATATTTTATTGATGATAAAACTAATAGAAATTAATTTCAAATAAATTTCTTAATGATATGATATAAAACTGCGCTTGAATATAAAAAATTATTTTTTCCGAAGCAATTTTAGAAGTACAAAAAAAAATTCTTTCTCTTATATTTTCAAAAAGATTTATAGTAAAAATAAATTTTATAATACAATTTTTATAATGCAGTTTTCATAGTAAAAATAAATAATTTAATACAATTTTTGCTTAGAAATGTTACTGAGAAATCACAAATTTAAAAGCCTTTCTTCCATTTCAATTACTCGGCCAAAAAGACGGAAAAAAAACAAGAGTTTTTTGCCGTTGGATTCAGTTTTGACTTTGGCTAAGCCTCGAAACTGTTGTTGTTGGCCTTTTGTGCTGGCCATTTTGTTATCACAACTTTTATCGGCGCGTTCGCCGCTTGTGTCTTTTGACTTGACTTTATGGCCAAGATAAAAGACCGGCTCTTACAGCCTGGCCAACAACAACAACAAAACAATAAACAATCGCAACAAAAGGGCAATTTTGGCACTCACTTCTCTACCCTCTCTCTTTCTCTCCCTCTCTCTATCTCTATCGCCTTCTCTGTCTTTTCTTGTGTGACATTGCCGCATAATTAATATGTTGCCAGCTACAATATCCAAAATATTCATTTGACTTTACCGAAAATGCGTTTTTACTTTCATTGAGCGACGTCGACTGCGCCGTCGCCGTCGCCGTCGCTGCCGCCGTCAACGGCGCTGCGCTGTTCTGCTCGCAACAGACAACCAACAAAAATTAACTTTCACTTTTTCGGCAGTTTTTAAATTCATTTCTTTACTTTTCGCTTTTTTTTTTTTATATTTTTGTGGCATTTTAGGTTTTTTGGTCTTTTTGGTCGCTTGGCAACAAATTTGGTGTGTTGTTGTTGCTGCTGTTGTTGTTGCTGCTTCTTCATTTTGGGAAATACTAGTATAATTTTTATTTATACCAAAAATGTACAATTAAATTCGAAAGTTTTAAGTATTGACAATTTGTTATGTTTGAAATTTCGAATATATATTGAATAAAATATAAATTAATATATTTTGTTAACTGGTTTAATCTAGATTATAGTCTGAGTTATTATATAGTAGTAAAAACTGATGAAATATGGTTAAAAACCAATTAAACTTTTATTATAACATATTTTTTATACAATTTATATTAAACTTTTGTCCCTACAATTTCAAAGTTATACAGAAAATATTCTGCAAATTTTTGAAACTCATCTTTGATTTTTAAGTAATTTCTTAAAATGAGTTTTGGAATAAACATTTCATTTCATTCGGCAATAAAACAGTTGACATTAAAAACATTTCTTTTCTATTAAACAATATTTAATTATATTCGTCTTAAATTGTTATCAACTGCCACAACTTGCAGCTCATCATTCAGTGTCTCAAGTGTCGGTTTTGGCCGTGTTCTGTTACCAATTCTGTTACCAGTGCTGTTGCTGTTTATCGCCCAATGTTGGCAATTGCATTGAATTGAAGTCAAAAGTACGTTGTGTTGACTTCCTTTCGTGCTTTTGGCCATAAAACGTTTATCCAATCCAAAGTTGAAAAATTGCATTTTGCGCATGACAAAAACGACAAATTGACGAACGGCGACAAATCGACGTTGGCAGCGACGCCAACTGCGCAGTCGCTGCCGTCACACAGTCACCCAGATATGAGCAGAAATTGCAAATGCAACGTAATACAGTTAGTTCAAGTTAAAGCCAACACGGGAGCTTTTGTTGTTGTTGTTGGTGCACTGATTGCTGCTGTTGTTGTTGTTGCTGTTGCCCCGCAGCAACTCAACTCGTGTTGCGCAATCGACAACAACAACAACAAGTTGGAGCAACTGTAAAACGTGCAAAATGCGACATCGTTTAGTTGAGTTTCAGTGCTGAGTGTTGAGACTTGAGGTGAACACAAAGTATCAGTGAAAGTGGCCCGAAATGCCGTTGTTCGCACCACGCGGCGTATGAGCAATCTTTTAATTGTTACTCTTGCTGTTACTGTTACCGTGTTTCACACGTCGTCGTCGTCGTCGTCGTCGTCGTCGTCGTCGTCGCTGCGCCTGCCAAAGACCAGAAGCACTTTTATAGTCTTGTATGTTGATGTTGATTGAATTCATGTAGCCCAGTATCCCAAATATGCAAAGACTGCTAAACTAAAAATTGGAAAATATAATTTATTACCAAATTTTATTTTAACAATTGCAAATATTGCCTAACTTCTATATACAATTTAATAAAAAAGTTTTGTTTTTAATTTTTATTTAAAAAAATATAATCAAAGTTATTAATTTTAATTATAAATATTATAAAAAGAATAAGTTTTATTTCCAATGTTTTTTAATAATAAACCATTTTTTTTTTGTATTTTTAAAATTGTTTGGGCCAAAATCAATAAAAAAGTTGTTTTTATTTTTATTTAAAAAAAATATAAATTTTTAACAATAAACATAATAAAAAGAATAAGTTTTATTTACAATTTTTGTTATGAAAATTATAAAAGAAACTAATTATTTCAAAAAAAATTTTTATTTTTAAAATTGTTTGGGCTAAAATCATTTTTTTTTTTAGTTTCATAATGTTAACTTAATACCTAATTATCAATGTGTCAAAATTTAACTAATTCAATTATAATTACATTATAATATATAATTATACTTAATTGTTATTTTATTATGTATAAAAATGACAATGGTTTTTATTATTTTTTACTTCACTGTATATATTTATAAATTGTTATTCATTATTCATTTTGAACTTTTTTTTTCCCATAATATATTTTTTTTATTTATTTATTTGTATCCGTTAAAATATCTACACATTTTAAATTATTTAATTTTCATTTTCGGATACTGAGTATCTAAGAGTCGTGCAGCTTGACTTCAGCGGTCTAAACTGTCTGTTTTCTTCTGTTTGTGATTACGTTTTAAATGCGCAGCCATGCCACGCCCCTTCCACACGCCCCTCGGCGTGCTCGGCATACTCGACAGCCAATTTTATTTGTTATTTAGGTTTCGGTGTCTGTTTTGTTTTTTCGTGTTGTTTTCCGCGCGTTTTATGGCTGTGTAATTTTATAGCGGCCGCGTTACTGGAACTATGACTATGACTAGTATGATTGTCATTATCATTATCACTATGATTATGATTATCATTGTCTGCTTCCTTATTTTGGCTAATTAACTGCACGGCGCCAACGGCTTTCTTTCACTCAACAGCCACAACTAAATTGGGGCTCTCTTTCTGTCTCCCTCACTCATTCCCTCGCTCTCTTTCTCTCTCGATCTTTCTCTATCTCTGTCTCAGATATGTTACACTTTTCATATTATTTTCACTTTCGCTTCGTAACAGTTTTCCAGCAATTAAATTATTGCAAAATCGCTTTCAGCATTGTAAACTGAATTTTAATGGAATTTTAACTGATTAAAATTATATAAAAATAAAATATAAATTAATAAATAATAAATTAATTATTTTGTGGAAATAAATAAAAAAACATTATTTTAATTTTATCAACACTATTGATAATAATATATTACCAAAAACTTAAATCTCTTATTAATTTAAATTCCCTAAAGTTAATTTTAATAATTAATTGAGTAGCTTTAAAATTTATAAAAATTTAATAAAAATTAAATATAAATAAATTCAATTGAATAAGTTCAAAATTTATAAAATATTTAATAAACAAATTTTGTATTTTGTTTTATAAAAATTAAATAAAAATAAATTAAATTAAATAAGTTAAAAATTAAAAAAAGGCAACAAAAAATATTAAATATAAATAAATTCAAAATTTATAAAATACTTAATAAATTGTAAATTCCTTAAAGTAAATTTAAAATCTAAATTGAAAATTGCTAGTGAAATTTGAAGAGATTTAAATAAGTTTATCTGCAATATTTTGGCATTTGTTGTTTACTTTTTTTTTTTTGTTCATTTTGATATGCCAACAACCCGGAAATCAAAAGTCCAACACATTTTCCCACACATAATTAATTTTACACTCACAACAAAAGTAAAAGAAGAAAAACAAACAACAAAAAAAAAAGCGTAAAATTAAGCATAAAAAGTGCTACATATAAAAAAAAAAGAAAAAAAAAGACTATGCAAATGAGTTTGCAAATGCGGAATGAATGCAATGCACACCAGCAACAACAACATGAACAGCAATCACAGCAACAATAACAACAACGACAACAACAACAACGACAACAATCGAAAGTGTTACACTTTCTGCACTTCAGCAAAAGGCAGCGAAACAAAACAAAACGAAACAACAACAAAACAAGAGCCAACAGAGCCATAAAAGCGAGTGCCATGTAATACAACAAGTAACAGTAACAACAACACTAACAACAACATCAGCAACAACAACAATAATGCAGCTAAAAGTTGCGGCAATTGCGCCATCGACACAAAACCGACGCGACGCATGCGCAAAAAGCAACAGCGACGCTAGCAGCGATGCCAGCCGCGACTGCGACTGCGACTGAGAGACAGGTGAAAGGGGCGTGGAGCAGCAGCGATAGCAACAACGTACGTGCCCGACAATGCCACAATTGTTGAGCTCGCACTGAAAACGATGAAAAATCAAACTCGTTACATTGCATAATTTTTTGGTTGCCAGTTACCGCAAAATTGCTCCTGAAATAGTCACGGAAAATGTGCTGAAAAGTCAGCAGCTTATACAAATTGCATATATTCTTACAAAATATGGAAGACGTGTAGGAACATAATTTAAAAAAAAACTAAAAGACGTTATAAAAAAATTATAAATTTCAATTTACTGTTTTCTACTGGGTTTTTTTTTTAAGTTACCTTA
This sequence comes from Drosophila subquinaria, assembly GCA_037043405.1. Taxonomy (NCBI): domain Eukaryota; kingdom Metazoa; phylum Arthropoda; class Insecta; order Diptera; family Drosophilidae; genus Drosophila; species Drosophila subquinaria. Next base: position 77,251 of record JBAMBL010000738.1, read on the forward strand.
AATTGTCGCTGAAAATGTGCTGAAAAAGTCAGCAGCTTATAAAAATTACATAATATGGAAGACATGTAGGAACATAATTTAAAAAAAACTAAAAGACGTTATAAAAAAATTAAAAATTTAAATTTTTATGTTTTCTACTAAGTTTTTTTTTAGAATGGCTGAATTTGTCGCTGATAATGTGCGGAAAAAGTCAGCAGCTTATACAAATTTCATATATTTTTACAAAAAAAACTAAGAACATAATTAATAGCAACTGAAAGGCGAAACAAAAAAAAATTTCAAATTTTTATGCTTTTTACTGGGTTTTTTTTAAATAGTGTTTGTGAAACTTGAGCAACTTTTAATAAAATATCATTTTTTATTTAATTTTACTATTAAATAAATATTTGCAAATTATGTGCTTCCCTGTTTTGTTTTCCTAAATTGTACATCAATTTTTTTCTCAATGCCTGAGATTTATTATGCTATTATTGTTATTTACAAAATTCTTCTAACATGATTTTATTTCCATACGTAATACACTTGGATGTCAATGTCGCGGTCGCTCTTTTTTTTCTGTTCTACTTTGCGCATAGAATGACGTTTTTTATCGTTTCTTTTCCATATAGAAAACAAGTTTTGAATTTCATTCAATTTGGGTTTTTTTTTGGGTTTTTTTATTGCTTTTTCTTACTCTTCATCCGTAGTGACTTGTTTGGGTTGTTGTCGCTGTTGTTGTTGTTTTTGTTGTTTGCAGGAGTTTTTACTCTCACTTTCATTTTAATACGAGGCGTGATTTAAAATGCACTCGCGGGGGGAAGAGGAAAAGGAAAATGACAGTTGATTTTATGGCCTTAAAACGGATATAATTGAGATACAAGTCTGCATTTCAATTGATGAATATTTAATTGTGAATTGGATTCAGTTTAAGCAACTTATTATTGAACTTACAATGGGTCAAGTAATTGTTTAAACATTATTATCTCTAGAAATTGAAATTTAAAAAATAAAATGTTAGAAATCAATTTTCTTGATTTCTTATATTATTTTTATTGACTTTTGTCTACTTTCTGCATATCTTTCTTTGTCAAAACAATTAATTGCATAACTGTATCTTGGCTAACTTGTTTCGTTTTCTGCTCAATGCTTTCTATAGAATTTTAAATGTAGCTACTTGACTTAACAAAATCTGCCAAGAGAAGATGTTGTCACACATTAACTGAAGCTCAGTCAAAAATGGAAACGGACAGAAGTGAAAGTTTAATGCGGCATTAAAATAACAATAATAAAAAACTAAATAAGAAGAAAACCAACTAAAAATTGTGACCAACTCCAATTCCACTGACCATTAACACAACAAAGGCCCAGGCCAGAGGCTAGCAATTTAAAATAAAAACAAAATCATAATACAATAATAATAGAGTCCAAAAAACAGAGAGACAATTTATGCCCAAAAAACTATCAACGCATTCCGCGTTTCATTTTCACCCAAGAAACACCATAAATTTCGTGTTGTCGTAGGCCCGACTAAGAAAGCGCTCAACATTTTATAGAAACGTAAGGAAAGTAAAACAGATACTGAAACAGTTAAAAAATAGATACAAGTCTACAAAAAGAGCGGAAACTAAATGCAAAATAGTCACGAAAATTATGCAAATTAAATTAATTACAAATGAGAAACTGCGAACAACCAAAAAATGCCCATAAAATGACGCGCTTTTTTGGCCCAAAAATAAAAGTAAAAGACAAAAGCAACAACAACAACAACAACAATGCGTTGACCTACTTAAAATGGCAAGAAGAGAAACTGTAACCAAAAAAAAAGCCAAGTCGAGTTTCAATCCCGAAAACGACTTAAGTCATCGCCGTTGTTGTTGTTGTTGTGTCTAAAAATAAACCCTGCGCCAGATTCTCTTCAGTGCGTGTGAAAGTGACAGCGAAACAACGAAAAAGACAACACAAAAAGAAAAATACAAATATAAGATACAAGTACGAGTATCTGACGAATACATTGCATCTTTTAGGAACTGATCTGATCCTCATTTCGTCAGCTTTTGAGTTTGAATTGAGTTTGTTTATATTGAAGATGGGCTAATCGGAAAATGAAATAAAGAATGGTATTTTCCAACACTCGCTTGAGTGTTTAGCGATTAGCAAATCTGAAACATTGATTCATTTTCTTTTATTTTAGTTAAAAAACAAGTTGATAGGATATTTAATACTTGTTAATAATTTGATGTAAAAATGGGTTTACTGCGTGTAACGTTCGCAACGGACAAAAATTAAGATTTCTATTGAACGCGACTGCTTATCATTATTTTTAAAGCTGGATTGATATGATCATATATTCCGCCTAATTTTTTGTATTTGAATATTTTTTGTTTATTATGAAAAGTTCGCCAAAAAAAAGCTCAAAATGCACATTAACCTCAAAGTCGACTTCCATTTTTGTAACATTCGCAACGCTGGCTTAGCACATTTGTTTTTAAGCTGAGATATTTATATGAATTATCTTTTTTCTGTTATCTGCTTTTGTTTATATTGCTTCATTCGCATCGCTTCGCTTTGTTTCGTAATGTTTCATTTCCATTTTGTTTCGTTTCGTATGAATTCTTAAATATTGATTTTGTTTTGTTATTTTTTTTTTTTGTATTTGGCTATCTACTATCTTCTTTCAATTTCTCTTCTATTTTACAGGCAGGAAATCTCCATTTTTGGGTTTTATTTGCAAAGCAAACGGTAAATTCTTGGTTTTTTTAAATGTTTTCTTTTAAAAAGTTTTCAATCATTTTAAATGCTTTGCGAATGTTGATCGTTTTTTAATTATGTTTGGTTGCCACAGGCAAAACATTATTAAAGAATATAATAATTGCATGAATCCTTAATTGAAAACTCCATTTTCATTGATCATCTGTCGCTTTCATCTCTGTCGCTCTCACTGACGCTGTCGCTGTCGCCGTCTCTGTCTTTCTTTGTTTCGTGACAAACACAAAACCCGCATCAGTTAAGCATAAACAAACTTTTAAAGAAAAATTTCCCAAGCATAAATCCTAGCATTAAATATTCGCCGCTTAAATCAAATGAAAACTGCTTAATTAAAAAGTCAAATGAAAAGTTGCTCATACGCCATGTGTGGGTCCTAATTTTATTAGCATGTGCATGTATGTATGTATGTGTATGCATGCGTTTTGCACTCACTGTAGTTGCTATTACTTCACAGTCAACATGCAACAAAACACTTTGTTGCTTTTCACTTACGCTTCGCTGCCAACGGCAAAGAGGAAAGAAAAGCAGAGAAAAAGCAAAGAAAATATTACTTCACTGCCACAGACGCGACCAGAGACCAGAGACCAGACCAGAAATGTGGTCGTCGTCGTCGTTGTCGGCATAAAATTTCGCAATAGTTGGTAAATCGCCTAAAAAAGCAACAGTAAAATAAAAAAAATCGCAAATGAAAGTGAGAGTGAATAAGAAAGCGGAAACTAATGCAAGCGAAACCAACAACAGCAACAAGTAAAAACTCTCTGCACGACGCAAACCGGTTATTGCTGCCGACGCCGACGCAGACGTCAGCTGCGCTGCCAGCGGCAAACTCGTTTCTCTGTGAAATATGCAAGAAATCAAAGAGCGCGTCGCTTGATGGGATAACAGATAAAGCAGCGCCGTCGACAGCGCAGTCGACAGCAGCAGAAGCAGCACGCTCAGCTGCGCCTGCGCAGCGTCAAACGCAAGAAGCTTTTTGAGTGAGAGCGAGAGAGTGACAAGGCACAAAAAGCTGAGAGAGAGCACAACACGATTGAAAATCAGTTGAAAGCTGAAATTTCACTTTCGCTTTTCAGCTGCTCGCTGCGCTTCCTCTTTGTTTGCTTTGTTTGCTCCTCTCTGTCTTTCTCTTTCTCTCGCTCGCTCTTACACACAGCATGTTTTAGTGTTTTGCGGTGTATTTGTCTTTTTGGCTTTGTTTGCTTTTAGGCCATTTTCGGGGCGCATGCGGAAATCGTTTCGGTTCGCATGCAATTTTTAGCCCATTTGTGCCAAAAGAATTGCCTAGTTTTTATGTTTTTACTTATTTTTTAAATTGTTTTTGTTGAAAACCCAGGTCCGAAATTAGAACACAGTTTATAAACAGTTTTGCGTTATGTTTAATATTGATTTTAACCACGCACAGCACTTCAAGAAGTGCAACAGGACAGAGAGAGATTTAGCAACATGTTGCCAGACAGTTAACATGAGGATCGTTGTTGCTTTCGCTGGGGATATGGATTTCACAATGCTGCGAACTTGACGTAATGTTGCGCAACATGTGTGTTGCTAAACTTACAGCTGGAATTCATGCAGATTTAAAAGTTTTTATACACATCTAGTTGTGTTCCAGAGATTTTGAATACAACTCAATAAATTTGTCGATTTAAAGATTTTTTTTCGAAATAAAATTTAAATGTTTGAATTTCTTAACTTTGTCAAAGGAATTGTATGAGATACTGTAAGCGGCAAGTACTCTCATGTGTAAAACACAATGTGACCCACTTTGTTGGCCCAAGTAGTGCTCCAGGCCCTTATCAAAGACTACTACTACTATTTGCACTTGACACAACAACACAATTTACAGCAAAATAAATTCTAATAAAAAACAAGAAAAGACAAAAAAAAAAAAATATATAGAAACTTAGGCGCCTGCTATCAGCAAATTGGCGACGTCTACTTAAGATTGATAATAACTTGTAAAACTGTCAGCTGGTTAAGGGGGAAAACAAACAACTACTTAAAAAACAATATTTATACTAAAGATACAGATATAGTACTATATGCATTGCCCTTGATTTCCTTATTTAATTTAATATGCATATAGATGGTATACAGAATATTCAACTCTTCTATGCTTAGCCTATGTTTGCAGAGTATGTTACATTCGTATGTTATGTTACATAGTATGTTATGCTGCTGTGTACGAATAACAGTGAGCGATTATTATCTTTAATTCCATATGCCTGCTATAATATGTATATCTTTTATCTATTTTGCAGGCAAATCCACATCGAATAGCAAAGAAATCATCTGTCCGGATGATAAATACAAAGAGGAGGGCGACATTTGGAATGTTGAGGCGCAAACGGCATTTCTCGGCCCCAATTTGTGGGACAAAACGTTGCCCTACGATGCTGACCTCAAGGTAACACAAGTTAGTATCATCTTATCATCGCTGCGTAGTGGCTGCGTCTTGTTTTACACACCCACCCCCCTTACAACCCCACAAAAGAAACCAATTTGCAAATGAAACAAGTACACACAAACAAATACAACAATCACAATTAATTCAACTAAATTTACCTGAATCTGGTGCTTAATTAGTGCGAGAATTGTATTCTCATCATATCGTATATCGTATATTTTTAATATCTATATTTTGTACAGTTTTGTGTGACTTACAATTTGACTAATCCAATTTAACTGTGGTTTTACGCTACTTTCAATTACCAATTGAAATTAAAATGAAAAATACTTGCAAATAAATTGACTTATGTATTACTAATTTAAAAAATAAAATCAATTTTTTTTTGACTAATATTTATTTTACACATATTCAACTTCAAATATTTTTTTTTATTTTTATACCCGTTACGTATAAAATAAGTGTAGGGTATATTGTATTCGTTGAAATGTAATGTACTAAATTTCAACAAGATCGGACAAATAGAACGCTAGTTAATGGATGATTTAAGTTTCAAGCAATGTAAATGCCTAAAAGTATGCAATAAACTTTTCTTTTTTGTATATTTAAATAGATAACGGATATCCTATAGTCGGCAACTCGACTATAGCCTTTCTGGCTTGTAATTTTTTAGCATAACACGAGAAATGTTATGAAGCAACAGTCTGTACTGCCACAGAAATCGCTTTCGCTTGAATTTCACTTAAATTTGTATGAAATTTAAGTGAAATTCAAGCGAAAGCGATTTCTGTGGCACCCCCGAGTAATTTTTAGAACTTGTATTATTGCAAACTAAGATTACAAGTTTATTTTTTTAGTTTTTTTGCTTTTAAAAAGTTTTTATTAATTGTAATTTTTAGTATAACCAAATGTTTTGCTGATAAAAGTCTTAAAACATTTTATTTACTTTTAAATTTATATGTAAAAAATGGTATTGGAAGTAATTTGAAATCACACACACACACACACACCTAATAAGTGGGCTTGTTATTTGTTTGGCTGTTTTTGTTTCGACATTTTGAGAGCTTTAGACTGCAACCTAAAATTCAAAACTTGGGAATTTCGAAATTACAACTTCTACTCTTTCAGTATGCGGACTTGGATGAGTTCTTGTCGGAAAACAACATACCTGATGGACTGCCCGGAACACATTTGGGCCACTCGAGTGGTTTGGGCCATCGCTCCGATTCATTGAGCCATGCGGCGGGATTGTCGCTCGGTTTGGGCCATATAACCACAAAACGCGAGCGTTCCCCATCGCCATCGGATTGCATTAGTCCCGACACGCTTAATCCGCCATCGCCGGCCGAATCAAGTGAGTTCAAGTCTCTGGGATTTATCCAAAAAAAATGAAAAAAAAAACTGAAAAAATAAAAAATAAAAAAAATAAATCAAATTAAAATCCTCTAGAGCAACCCTATCATAACTTTTTGATTTGTAACTCAATATTAAAAAAAAAAAAAAAACACAAATGGAATGGACATTGCGCCTAAAATTAACATGAATTTGAATATGATTTTAATATACACACATTTACATAATTGATTATCATTAATTATACCATATATACAATTTTCCATCTAGCGAGTTCATCCTTCCAAAAAAAAAAAAAAAAAATTTGAAACAAAAACAAATCGAAATATTAAAAAAAAAAAACAAATGTTTTTGCTCATGTCTTATCAAATGCTAAATGTTAAAGGCTGATTACATTCCAATTTGTGCAATTTCAAGGCATATTTTTGTCTTCCTTTTATTACATTATTCTTTTTCTTTTTCTATTTCTATTCTATTTTTTTTTGTCTATTTTTTAATTTGAAACTTATGAGTTTATCCGTCTTTCTTTTTGTCTTGAAAGTTGTGCTGCATTCTGTGATTATGATTTGATTTATAGCACGAACAGTCTGTGAAACATTGTTAACATTTAGTATTTGATATTCCAGCATTTTCATTCGCATCGTCGGGGCGTGACTTTGATCCGCGCACCAGAGCATTCTCCGATGAAGAGCTCAAACCGCAGCCGATGATTAAAAAGTCACGCAAACAATTTGTTCCAGATGAGCTCAAGGACGACAAGTACTGGGCCCGTCGCCGAAAGAACAACATCGCCGCCAAGCGATCGAGGGACGCCCGTCGACAGAAGGAGAATCAAATTGCGATGCGAGCACGCTACTTGGAAAAGGAAGTGAGTAGCCCCAACCCAATACTGAAACACCGAAAACACACTCGGAAGAACAACATATAACTTGGCAATAGCCCTCAGTTTCGAAATTCACCTTTGACAACCTCTTGTTCATTGTAAGAAAGATAAACCAATTGTTTCTTAATTAATTTTTATAATTCTAGAATTTATTAAGTTGTTTCCTTTTTTAGAAATAATCGTAGTGGAAACTTCTTATGTAAAACTTTATTAAGTTACAACTAGAAATAGCAGAAAAGTTGTTTAAAGAAAAAACAAAAATTTATCTGGGGTGCCCCAGATTTCGCTATCGCTTGAATTTCACTTAAATTTGTATGAAATTTAAGTGAAATTCAAGCGAAAGCGATTTTTGTGGCATCCCCGAATGTTTTCTTTGATATATCAAATCCTATCTATCCTATCCTATAGGAACTACAATATAGAAATGAATATTATTAGTAACATTTCGAAAACAAAACAAAAAAGGTCTTTAGAAGACAGGAACTATAAAAATTAAAAAAAAAAATGAATCCAAAATTTTTAAATAAGAAAACAATCAGGGGTGCCACAAAAATCGCATTCGCTTGAATTTCACTTAAATTTCATACAAATTTAAGTGAAATTCAAGCGAAAGCGATTTGTATGAAATTTAAGTAAAATTCAAGCGATAGCGATTTCTGTGGCACCCCTGAATGTCTTCTATACATCAAATAGGTTTCTGTGATAGGGACTACAAATTAAAAGAGAAAATGCATATTTCAAAGTAAGATTTTGCAAACGCAACAAAGGTGAATTTCTGATATTGAGTGCAAAAAATGGTTCATCATTTTTCCGAGTGTTGTTATTCCTCTTTTTCGTAACTAGTTACTAATTTATTTGTATCACTTCATCCAGAACGCAACACTACATCAGGAGGTTGAGCAGCTTAAACAGGAGAACATGGACTTGCGTGCACGTCTATCGAAATTCCAGGATGTGTAATGAAATAAATGTGACGAAACCACAACAACAACTACATTATAATAATAATAATAATAGTAATAATAATTGATAATTGATAATACTAAAAAAACAAAAAGAGAAAACCTTTTAGTAAACAGACATGAAAAGTACTACACTATAAATGCAATGCCCATATGTGTATATATATATAGTGCAAACCTATATGTATGTACATATGTATGCTTGCTTATAAATAAAAGTTAATACATATATATATATATGATAAGCAGACACATACACACACACACACACACTGCTAAGGCAAAAAATACACACATCTGTAAGCAGCGCATATTTATTTTAAACTTAACGTTAAACTAAATGAAAATTAACTAAAAAAACATTTAACTTTAAATTTTTAGTGTAGCTAAAAAAATGCCACAACATATTTATCGAAAGTGCAACCCGCTCTGCCTTCAAACTAAACTACAAAACAAAAAATAGTGGCATCGATAACCGATCATACATATAACTGATAATTATCGATAACTTGGACTCTAGAGTTGCTTAAATTTTTGGAACCTAGTGTGTTATGTTACTAGTTTTTAAAAGCGTTCAATCATTATTTTCGCATTCAAAAAACAATTTCTGATATTTTTCTTAATTTTTGTTAAGTTTTCTTAATTTAGTAAATTTTAGCCGATAACTTTTTGTCTGCACACATATTGTAAATAATTTCGTTGCCTTTTTCAATTTGACTCAAAAAAAACAAAAAACAACAATAAGAAAAAATCAAAGCAAATAAAAAACGGAAAAATAAAAATCCCAAACCCCAAAAAAAAATTAAAAAATAAAAACAACTACTAAAAATAATACAAAAAAAAAACCATTTAGAAATGAGCAAAGAACTTCCCTCCTCAGTTGCCTGCGCGCTAGGCAGCTGTTAGATTAAGTGAGCTATGATTTTTTATATAGTATATACTATAAACAGCTATAAAAGAAGCGATAACGATAACGATAAAAGAAGAAAGAAATATTCACTATTATTTTATAGTTTTTGTTATATTTGTTGATAACTTAAATAATAATATGAAGATAAATCAAATAAAATAAAATATAATTAATTAACATAACATATGTAAACATATGTTAACATGTTATTATTTTAACATATGAGAAATGAGAATACAAATTTAGAACATGCTTCGATCCTTTTCTTACTTATGTATATTTTAAATTTCACAACATTTTTTCACTCTGTTCTTTAATCTAATCTTATATTCTATTTCTATTCTATTCTATTAGTTGCTTTTTTTCGATATGTTTTAATTTGTTTGGTGTGATTTGCAAGATCTTAAATCTTATTATAATTATATTATTATTATTATTATTACTATCATTACTGTTTACAGCTTTAGTTAAGTTTTATTAATTTTATTTGTTAAACATTGAGTTACATTTACCTGCATATTTAGCATTCTAAGTTAACAATATAAACAACAAACATAAAGTAAAAAAAAGAATAAAGTGAAAAAAAATAAAGAAAGAAAGAAAAAATCAAATAAATTTTATACGAAAACACTGAGAGAAATTCATTTATAATTTATAATTTATATTCTTTATAAATTTCGATAAGTGCAAAAAAAGAAACAAGAAATCAAGAAAACCAATCAAAAATAATAGAATGAGAGACAAATGAAAGAACACGAAGGAGTAATAATAAAAATCAAAGCGTTGCTTTCACATATTGAAAAAATTAACTTGGTTCTATATTTTTTTATAAATTTTTTTATTTTGTTTTACCTTTGAAACAGTCCACAAAACTTATACTAGAATACAATGCAAGGATCTCACAGCAAGTACAGTTAGAAAATGCCAATAGCAAGTAGAAAACACAACAACAACAACAACAACAATTACCCGAAACTAACCCTAACGATTACTCAAAAAAAAAGGCAATTACACAAACATTTACATTTATATAGATAATTATATAATTCTATGATTGTCTTGCTAATCAATTAGATATTTAACCACTTGACAAAATTGGAAAAAGAGATATAGAAGAAAAGAAGAGCATCGGGACATTTGAGCACTTGGCAAATAGTCGAAACCAGAGATTGCAGAAAAAAGTTGCGAGAAGGGATTAAAACCGTAACCATAACCGTAACCGTTAAGCCGTATTAACCGATTGAAATTGGTAACCGTAACTGATTACCGTTTAGTAACCGATTTATGAATAACGGTTAATTTCTGTCCGGTCAAACACAAAATTTTAAACATGTTGTTTAATATTCGTTTTTTAAAACCAAAATTTGTTTTTATTTCTAATTTGTATTTTTGATCTCAATAAAAAGATCTTAATTTTGGAAAATAATGAATATTTGTTTTAAAATTTACTTATCTAACATTTTAAATAAATGCGAATAATTCGTTTCGGTTTTAATCCCCTATTTCTAAAAAAAACTAACTTTTATTTTCGAACCTTCGATTGTCGTTGCTCTTTGCATAAACACAAAGAAAAAACCAAGTACACTCATAAAAAGTTAAAATAAATTACTTTGATTTTCCAAAAAAAAACTTTTTAACATAAAAATTTCAAATTAAAAATTATTTTATGATTCTTCAATCAAAATCTTTGCAGAGACATCAAGAAAAACAAACACACACTCAGGCAAAGCAGCAAGGAATAATGAAAACATTTTAAAATTTTAACATTTTGAAAATTATAAACGTTACGATTCCTGGTGAAAAACAAATTGCGAGTCTTATACAAATTCAAGAGTTCTCTATAAAAACGATACAGAAAAAAGTCCCCAACTAGAAATTAACCTAAAGCCTTTTGCACTGCTAAGAAACCACCTAGAGAAAACCTAAAACCTAAAGAAAACTAAATGATAATTAAAATTACATTTAATATATTATATATGTATATCGGTATCATTGGAAAAGAAACGTTGAGTCAATGTTTGAGCTTCGGTTGTTTTGTAAAGTGACACAGAAAATCGATAACTTTTGATTAATCGATTAACGATAACGATAAAGTTTACTACTGTAGTTGATTTAGCCCAAAAAAAAACTCCACAAACTAATTGCTAAACTATTTGTATAAATCAATTAACAAAACAAGTGTTATATTTATATAAAGATATTAGACAAAAGATACAAAGATACAAGATACATTTAAGTTTAAATGCGCATAGAGGTGAAATTAGTTAATTTGCGCGCTCACCGGCTGGCAGCGAAAAAGTGTGACCAGCACATAGATATAACTAATAATTGTTTAGTATTTTTCAAACAAAAATTTAAATTACATTTTATTTTTTACATTTTTTTTATTCAGATCAAAAAAGAAGTTTAAGTTTTGTTAAAAATCCAAAAAATAGTTTGTAATTAAGGAAGGAAAATCATTGTGATCCTTGAAATACAATTTTTACAGAATACATAATAAATTGTTTAAAATTTTTCTTAATTAAAATTTAAGTTACATTTATTTTATTGTTATTTCAGATATTTTCAAACTAAAACTTAAAAATAAAATTTTATTTGCTAAAATTTTTTTCAATCAAAAAAGGGAGTTTAAATCAAAAAATTATTGAAATTCCTGATGCATTATTTAAATTAACATTTTTTTCTTGTACTTTGTTGGAAAATGATCAATTTTTTTTATAGTCGGATATTTTTGTTGCCTCGCACAGCCAAAAAGCGAGCAAAAATAAACATCAAAAACAAATAATAAATAAAAAACAGCTCACAATATAAATTAAAAATTATACACAAGTTTTATGCAACGAGAGTTTGTTGTAGATTCAGATTTATTTTGGTAGTGATTGAATAAATTTAGGTTTTCAATTTGTATTGAGAAAATGAGAAGAAATGAGAATATGTATTATTATTAATATGTATTTTTCTGATATAAGAATGTTCCGTAACATAAAATGTAGACTTTAGAAACAAACAGAAGACGATAAAAAACACTGAAAGTAAAACATTTTGTTAATATAATAACAGAATAAGGTCTAATATACAACACATATATACTATATATTTAATCACAATACGATAATATATATAATATTAAATGATTAATGATTATAATTACAATTAGTTGAAGTAAATTCTGTAGATAAATTCAATATTGTAGCTGATGATTTTTTACATACATACATATTTAGTATTTAGTATATATATATACCATATAGTATATACCGCAGCGTAAATCGTGGCAGGGTTAAAAATAGTAACTAAAGACACAAATTGTTGCAGTGCAAAGCAAAGAAGTAGATGTTATCTAGAGTGTATCTAGATAATATGTATGAATATGTAACTAGGCCTAGAGAGACAGACAGACAGTCAAGTACAGTGAAGCAAATGCTGAGTGTTTTTAGTCTTTAAGTCAACTGTGGAGAAAGTGAAGAAAAAGGAGAAAAAAGTCGGCCACGTAATCATATTAACATTGTATACATATACACGTAATTATACGATACATATATATTCTTACATATTATTAAAAACAATTGTGAATTTTAAAATCAATAAGAAACATAAATAAAAATGATAAATAAATGTAGGAAAACAAATCTGAAATGAAACAAAAAAATTGTTAGTTGTTGCAAAAAAAAACAAGCTAAAAATCCCGAAATTAAACAAAAAGAATTCATACACACACACACACACACACACATGCGTTTTAGAGCCTTTACGTATATTTTGAGAATTTTTCGATTGACAAATGCAAATAATTTTATATGAAAAATCTCAAAAAAAAAGATAATAAAATAAAAAAAAAATGGAATGACAAAAATATAAAAATGGCTAAAGCTGCAGCTAAAAATAATTTAGAACTAAAAAATTTGTAAAGCGTATTAGTAACAAAAAATAAGAATGAAAATGAAGAGAAAACCAAAAATTCGCTTGCGGCAATAGAAAGCAATGCAAAAAATATGAAATAAAAATTTAAGAAATAAATTAACTGCGCCTAGTTGTTGTTGGCAGCATAAAACTTAAATTTAAATTTCGTAAAAACAAATTCGAGTAAATTTAAAACAGCCTATGCAAGGACACTAACATGTACCTAGATATATACAAAAATAAAAAAAAAAAAACAAGAGAAATGAAAAACGAAAACAAAACGTACTTAAAGATCTACAATATAAAATCTAAAAAAAAAAATGGTTAAAAACAAAAAACTAAACACAAGTGCTCGACAAAATAGCGCTAATGCTGCAGATTAATTAGTTCTAATTAGTTTAAATTTTAACTAAATAATTTGTTAAATTTTGTACATGTTTTCAAGTTTCTTAAACCAATTGTTTATCTTTTTTTTAAGTATTATGGAAAATTGTTAAATTCACCATGTTATTAATAACTCATTTTATTTTTCATTATTTTCAATATGCGATAAATTCTATAAGAAACCAATAAGCTGAAGAATTATTCATAGGCATAGTTGACGGCATTATTATTATTAATCAAAGGCGATAAATATGATTTATTGAAAACTGCAAAAACAATAAAGGTTTAGATACAAATTTTGAAACGATAAAATGCAAAATTGTTTTTGTGTGTAGGGTCCTATATGTTTATAATGTGTATTATTAAAGTTATATGCGTTTCTTAATTGGGCTGTGTATATGGCTTTAAAAAATGTTCCTAAACGGTTTTCCTTGATCTTAAACTGTGACTTTGTGTTTTAACCTAACCCGAGGTACAGTTGCGCCCTTTAAGCTCAACTCTATGGTTAGACTTACCCACTAATCAAGCTATCGTTTCATTATAATCAGACTGCTGTTCGTCAAGTTGAAGTCAAAAATATGTCGCTATACTGATAACTATTCTGTTCCCTTTCAAATCTGTACTCTGTTCCTACTACTGTTATGCTCCTTTATTTTTTCTGTGCTCTCTTCTTCTTCTTCTTCTTCAAAAAATAAAATAAAGTTTTCTCGTCCGCCATTTTTCTACTTAAACTAAAAAGTGGGAACGATGCGCGAGCGCCAGGACTCAGGGTCGACAAATGGGGCACGTTCCACGAATTCCGCACCATTATAACGTTTGCACTAAACTCTAACAACCTATTATCGTGAACTTGATCGACGAACGACGCGTCCGTGCTTCAGAATTAGGTTTTTGTATGTTTTTTTCTTGTCGCTTGTTTGTTCTTCGTCGCTCGCTGCTCAAGTTCGTGCTCGTTCTGTCTGCAAGAGTTGAAAGTTGAAATTGAAAATATTATTGGCACTTCTTGCACCGATTTGTTTGGTTTAATTAATTATTTAAATTTATTTATATTCGTTGGCATTTGTTACACAAAGTCGGATTTAATTTCTTTCACTCACGTTCTCTTCTGCACGTTTTGTTTTTCTCTCGTCCGCGCACATTTTTCGTTCGTAAAGAAGAAGAAGAACATGCAGCGTCACTCACACACACAATGTTAAGTCCAGTTTTTCTGTTAAGCAGTTTTTCTGTTAAGCAGTTTTTCTGTTAAGCATATTCGGCGCCATTTTAGCTCATGTCAGAAAACAAACAGAAATTAAACACCAGTGTGCAGGAAAGCGCCCTCTAGCGCCTGGCTACGTTTTTTGGTTTTCTGCGCGCCTGCCGGAAAAAAGCGGCAAAAAAAAAGGGTAAACCAATTTTTGGACATTGGTTTTTTTGGCCGAAAAAATCAACTTTTTTGTTTTTTGAGCTAGAAAATTGAAAAAAATAACAGACATTTTTGAGCTGAAAATTGAAATTTGTGTCAGAGATATTGTAGATTTTTATCGAATTATTGATATTTGTTGTTTCTCAAATTCCCTGTTATTTCTCAATTTTTTTTGGCTTTTTTTTCAGTTTCGACACCAAACTAATTTTAAAATAAAGTTAATTAATTTACCGAATTTTGCATTTTGTTTTTTTTTTTAATTGTTTTTATTTAATTTTTAATTGATTTTTTAAAATTCTATTTCAAATTTGCGCGCCCAAAAATGTGAAATGTTGTATTGCATACTTTTCGGCAAGTTGCACAAAATGTTGCATAGTACCACGCCATGCCACTAGAAGGCGCCACATTCGGTTTGCGTTAACATAGCTGTTAAGTTACATAAGCACAGCTTAGGAATCTGCTGCGTCATATTGCTGCCACATTGTTGACTAGCATTTTTATATTCTGTAATGAGGCAAAAATTCTGTTTACCTTAACATTGTTGTGTTCTCTTAAGTTAGAGGAGCGGCATCGCTTAGGAATCTGCTGAGTCTGGCGGCAGCAGTATTTTTACTTAGGTCTCTTAAATTACAAGAGCTCAGCTAACTGCTATCATGTTGCTAGCAGCAATGTTGACAAGCTATTTATGATTTTTGCAACATGGCGTGAAACAAAATCAAAAATCAGCACTTTGCACTAATTACCAAATAAATCGATCGACACACCTCTCTCTTGGCCATTAACTTATGCAAAACATATACGAATTTCCTCTACAAATTTTTCAAAACTCGCTAGCAATTTCCGTTGATTAACAACAAGAAAATAAAACACAAAATAAAATAGCTGCATAACATATTTGTCGATTACTTCCTATGAAGAGAAAACGTGCGTGGCTAATGTTGCAAGAAATGCGAGCAATGTTAGGCACATGAGATCCATATATGAATAAACATTTGTTGTGAATATGTATCTACATATGTATTAAACCAGACGCAACAAATTACCAAATTACGAAAATAGTAAATGGCAATAACAAAAGCAATAACAACAACCGCCACTTAAAATGTTAATAACAACATCAAGCGATAAAACTGGAAAAATGCAGCAACGATGAACTTGAGCTTGAAATGTGAGCGGCAAAGCATTGAAATCTCTTTCTCTCCCTCTCTTTATCTTTGCATGACTGAGCTTGAGCAGCGACTGCAGACTGCAGTAGCAGTAGCTGTAGCAGCAGCAGTGCTGCGTGCAGCTTTAATTGCCATTGCCGTTGTTTGGTGTGCACTCTCTTTTGATCGGCAAATGAGGTCAGCGCGTCACACACACTAACGTAACACGCGACAAAACTTATGAAACCAAAGAGCAGACAACAAATATGAACATATTTAACAGGCAACGTAACGTTTATAAATTTTTCAAAATTATAATTACAAAATTAAATGTATTTCATGACTTTGACATTATAGATAAAAAAAAAGAGTTATGAATTAATAATTAAAATACAAAACAATTTACTAATTCAAAATCTTATATCTCAACTTTTAACATGTAATCAACTCCCTATATCATATTTTAAATTTGACTCGTAACGTTTAATTGCGCGATCCCTGATTTCTGCTCACATCTCACTCACTCTCGATTATTATAGTTTGAGTGGCGCCGGAAGCACACATACAACATATTATACGATAAATGACGAGCTAGCGTGGGTGAAACACACACACACATAGCACCCATCATCATCACACATTGCCTAAGTTTGGCGTCACCTTGTTTAATAGTTGACGTTTTTGCCGGCAAATCTGAAGCAGCAGCAACAACAACAACAACAGCGGCAGTTTTACACTGAAGAGAGCGCACAAACTGATGACGCAACAGACGCTGTTGCCCGCTTAAGAGAGCTATGACATAATAGCATGTCGCTTCGCTCTATGTGTGTGTTTTCATATTTCTGTTGTGCTCTTTGGCTGTCGGGGCTCTTGAATGCTTTTTGGTTGTCGCTCACAGCGACGCGACGCTGCGTTCATTTGCTGTCGAACAGCGGCCGTGGCAAGTACAGCAAAAAGAAAGAAACAGGCGAAGTCGCCGCCTTACGACAAACAACGCGTCGTCCCCGCTCGCTCGTCGCGTAATCATACATAACGTAAGCGCGTTACAAAACAAACGCTTTGCTGATTTTTGTTAACGTAACAAGCGCGTTTACTGCTGTTCGTGTATTTGTGTGTGAATGTGTATTTGCGTTTAATTTGCCAAGGCAGCAGCATAAATTTTCAATTAGTTAAGTCAAGTGGAGTGTCGTACGTTGTATAGTTGTTGTTATTTGCCCCGCGCGCCGCTAAAATGTGTTAAACCCGTCTGCAGGTTACGTAAAGCCGCAGTTCTTACAAAACACACAGCAAAAAAAAATGAAAAAAGAGTGAAAAAAACGTTACGCGCACACAATAAAAAAATATACATATGTACAAAATACAAAATAAAATAAATAATTATAAAGCGAGCAAAGAATTTTGCAGTGTCTCGTTTGCTTTTTCGCGTGTGGCAATAAATTTGGACACAAAAGAATTTATTGTGTGTGTGGTTGAGTGTATGTGTGTGTGTGTGTGTGTGTGTGTTTGCTTCTTATTAGAACAGGAGGCGCGGTCGGTCGCGTTGTACAACAAGAAAACAAGAAGCATACTAAAGAAGAGGAAGCAGCAGCCGAGAGTCCGACAGGTAAAGTTGAAATGAGAGAGAGAGCTGGCGCTAAGAGTGCGCACAGCAGCCATTTATATTGTGGGCTCTCTTGTGCTTAAGTTACGACATCAGGCCACACGCCGTCTGCTGTTGAGCAAGTGTGTGTGTGTGTGTGTGAGTGAGTGCGAGACCGAGAGCGAGTGCAAGTGCATTAGTGTGTGCGTATGCAATGTGAATGAACGCAACTCACGCTCAACAAAGTTGCATTGCTCTTTGAGCAACAACAACAACAACATCTACAGCAGCAGCTGCTAAGCAGCGCAGTGGCAGCGCAGCAGCAATGACAGCGAAAACTGTTTTCATTTGTGTTTTGCTTTGTTGTTGTTGGTGGTTCTGCGAATTGATTGTGAAAACAAAATGCGCTGCACAACAAATGAGCTGCCAAAGGGTGCGGGGGTGGCAGGGGGCAGATACGTTTTGCACCGCTTACGTGTTGCCATATTTTTAACGGCATTACTAAGCGCTTTTTTCTGTTCTGTACTGTTTGTTGTCTCTCTTTTCAACGTACATACGTGTTGTTGTTGATTCTAGCGAATCAAATTGGCAGCACTTGATAATAATTTATATATAATTTGTTATTTGTGATAAAAAGAAAAGACATGCAGAATTCTGAGTAGAATGCATGATTAATTCAAATTTAAATTGAATTTAATTAGAAATTTATTTAAGTGATTCAATGACAAAAATAAACAAATGCATAACAAAGCAAATTTGCAAGTGCTCATCGTACATAATACAGTAGGTCAAGTAAATCATTTCACCAGGCATCGCAATTCAGAGTTATGAGCTTAAAAACTGAAACCAGGAGAAAAGTACAAAGATGAATTAGAATAAATAAGACAATTATATTATTATATATCAAATTTGCTTTATAAAAATTAAAATTGGGCTCCTATTTTATTTATTCAAATTCTAACATACGAAATATTTAATTTAAAAATCGTCTTATCATTCTTAATTTCAATATTTAAAAATGTATGCACATACCAAAAGTAGACAATAAAACTTATATAAAATGTGAATTGTGTTTTATGTCAACATAGTTACTAGACTTACTGTATGTTGTACAATTATGTATAAATGAAACATATAATATAATAACGGGGATTATATAACTAAAATGTTTTAAAATGCAATTTGTGCACAGCGTTTGACAATTTGAACTCTATTGAAAAGTCAACAACAACAAAACGCTTGTCAAATTAACAGTTACACCCTCTCTTTACCAGCCCCCCCCCCTCTCCGCATCTATCCTCTCTTTATTGCATGGACGCCCTTACCCCACCCTTTCTTTAGTGCATGGATATGAGGGGAAGGGGAACTTTTGCCGGCATTCGTTGCAGTTTACGTGACGCTGGCAGCGTTGTCGCCCCATTGACGTCGACGTTGACGTTACGACACGCGACGCATTATGCGACCAACTACAACAACAACAACAACAACAACAACAGCCACTTGAGCTATGAAATGTAAAAACTAACTGTTAAGCTGTAAAACCTTTAACTGGAAATGGCAAAATATTTCCTTAGCGATTATTATGCAAAAATTACACACACACACACTCCCCCTCCCCTTCCTCACCCCTTCTCCTGTCCTCCGCTGTCTTGTGAGTCATGACCTTTATGTAAATACATAAGAAAGGCAATTAGTCAGAATCTATTAGTAAGTTTAATCATTGAGACATTATGTAATCAGAGCCAAATCAAATGCCAAAAAAAACCAAAAAGAAGTCATAAAAAGCCCTAAATAAATTCTTTTGACCAACAATTCCAAAAAGACCCAAAGAATAATTCTAGCAGCTGTTTTTTGTTGTTGTTTTTACCATTTTTCTATTTTTTTTTTGTTGGCGTTTATCGTCGCAAGTCATAAAAAGGGGGCTATAAAAAACAAAACAAACGAAAACAAATGAAAAGCCAATAAAACAAATATCAGAGCAACCAAAAATCACTCACAGAAAAAGCAAAAACACAGGCAGAAATTGTTCATGAAAATTGTATAATAAGTTGAAGGCGATTTCATAACGAGCTGCGTTCGCACTTATTGAATTGAATGGCAATCACAATCACAGCAACAATTATGTAATTTTATTAGAGGCCCAAAAAACACTTGCGTCAGTTTTAGCCTTTCACACACACACTTATGGCGCCAAAGAAAAGCGGGAAAATGGGAAATGGGGAATGGAAAACCTTTTGCTTTTGCCCCATTTGCATTTCATGGCAAGTTTTTCTTATCGCCACCCACAACAATTGACAATTGACTTAAGTAATAATAAGCAAGCAATATTAATTTATATGCAGCTGAGCAGCAGCACGATACCCAGTAAAATGAGCGAAATAGATATGAGAACGGCGGAAACGAATAAACCGCGTTAATACTTATCAAAATATCAATTTTATTGTATAAATTATGTAACTTCTTGTCTGAAATGTAATGCAAAAGAACTTTTTATTATTTTACATGTATGAAGTAAGAATGAAAATTGAATTTTTATTTAAAAATCATGGAATATAAAAAGTATAATTATAATTAATGTATAATAGTACCATAAATAATAAAAATATTTATTTGGTAGTTTTTTGTATTGTAATAAAAATTTATCCGAGTTTAATCTGAGTATTTTTATACAAAAATTTAAATATAATTATATATATATAAATTTGTCTTAATTAAGACAAAATTTTAAGTTAAAGAATTTTTAAAAGTGAAAAGGATTTATTTGGTATTTTTTGTATTGTTAAAAAATTATAAAAGATTACTGAGAATTTAAAAAAAAACTGAAATTAAAATATAATTTCATATTTGTTTTAAATTTAAATTAAATTAAATTTTAATTAATATTGTTTAAAAAATCAAAGGCTAACATTACATAAAAAGTGAAAGTAATTTATTAGTTGACAGAAAAACTCTGCAGCTAATATGCCACTTGAGCTGCAACTGAAAAGTACAGGGTATATGCCATGTAAGTAGTTGCTGTCGTCGTTGTAATTGGTTTTTGTATTGGTTCCAGTCTCCGACTCGAGACTCGGACTCAGAATGTTGTCGCCATTTTGCAGCCATGTCGTCTGACGGCAACAACAGCAACAACAACAGCTTCCAAGGCAACAAGCAACGATAAATGCAATCGCAAAATATGATTGACATTACATAATAATACGAGAGTATAAAATAAAACCGCATAAAATACACTGAGAATGTTTGCATAAGGAAACAACTTGAAATATTTGCAGTGCATTTAAAATCGTTTATCAGTTGTTGTTGCTGTTGTTGTTGTTATTATGCAATTACACATTGAGATACACACGTGTTGTTACATGAGTCGTATACATAATTTGGTTACTTACTTAACGCAAAGCAACAACAAGAACAACAACGACAGGTAACAAAAGCAAAAGTATCTCAGCTTAGAATCAGGCTAACAGGAAAGTTGTTTACCAACTTTTTCGAGACATAACAACAACAAATGCGTCACTTGTTGACTGAATGTCTGTAAGAAAATTGTGTAATAACAACAATACAATAAATACAAAGTTACATCCGCCAATTAACTGATTGTGTTAACGTGTTTACAGGCATTAGACCAATAGTCTAGTCTCAAGTAGTTGAAGGTCAGTAAATCAAATATATAAACTAAATATAAATATCAATATAAATACAAAATAAAATACAAACATATGTATAATAAATATTCAATTATTGCGGGATCAACAATTAATTTTTTACCAATTCAATTCAGATCAAATAATAATTAACAAAATAGCTTTATTTTTCAATAAATAATTTATGTTTTTAAAACTAATATCATTACAATTTCTGCTTAAAATAATTGTTTCTTCTTAATTAAAAAAATAAGTAACTTGTTCAAAAACGAATATATATTTTATAAAATTAATACCATGACGATTTTTGCTAAATAATAGTTTGTTTATATATTTTTATATATATACTTTTTTTTTTCGAATTATGAAGCAAGAATCAATGTTCTTATCAGCAAACTATTGATAACAATCAAAACATATCTCTTGAGTTCGCCAGGTTGTTCAACACGTGTGTATCCTTTGTGTGAATTTGAGTTTGCACAGCGATTGTAGAATCTAATAATGAATAAAAAATCATTCAGTTTTCAGTGTCTGGGCGCGTCGAAAAGAAATCAAATTTATATAAATAAAGTCGGAATATGTATAGGTATATAAAAACCTTCGTTCAAGCAATATCTTTATACATATACATATGTATATCTGTGCTATACGTTTTCTTTTTTCTTTTCTTGGCTAACTACCAATAGACCACATTAGAAATTTCGGCATTAGTTAACATGAAATTTATGCAAAATATATTTGCGGGTTTTAAGCAACTGGGCCAAATGCGTACATAATAATCAGGCGACTCAGATACAGATACTTGTGAGAAAATAAAATAGTAAGAAAGAGAGAAAAAGATAAATAAATTGTTTTTATTTGTGGCACACTTTGATTCAAAATGTATCTATGTACATACCTTTTTATCTATCTATTTTGTGAGAGATGTAAACAAATTATAATCAAAAACAAAAAAAACTTGTACAAAAAAAAACTGATTGTTTACATAACAAAACCAAAAACATTTCAGCGTTGCCAATGGCCACGACGCTCTTTAATCGCGTGTATGTGTGTGTGTGCGCGTGTGTGTGTGTGTGTTGTGCCGGCATTGTTTATCTTTAAGATACAAAAAAAACTGAACGTCAAAAGAAAAACGTGCGCATAAAAACAGCACAGAAAAACAGAACAGTTTGAATCACTCACAAACACACACACACACACACACACATGCACACACACTAATTCGAGCAGCCACGAGAACAGTTCTGAAGAGAGAGAACAGTTCAGTCAGAGTCAGAGAGCGCGCACCAACGCCAAGAGCGCATTTCGGCGCTCTTCTGTTACTTTGACTCTTACTTTGCACGCGTTGTTTGAGCATGTGTTGTTCTTGTTGCGTTTTATTAAGAGGAGGGCAACAGTTTTGCTTTTGTTTTTGTTGTGCTCTCTGCTCATACTTGTGTGTGTGTATGATTTTGATTTTGATTTCGTTACTTGCGCCAGCGTCCGCGTCAGCGTCAGTTCGCGTTCGTGATTCAGTGTTAATTTTCATAATATTATGTAACAACATGTGCGGCCAGCTGGCAATTGAAGCAAAAGAGAATTAAATAGAAAAAAGTTGGGATTAGTATAAAGTAGAATTAAAAACAGAATCATTTACAACATCAGTTAATCGTTTGCTCAGTTGTCGGTTCCTTTTTGACATTAGCTGCTGCTGCTGCTTCGGCTGCTGCTTTGACTGCTGCTGCTGCAGGTTCGTTGACCGTTGCGTTGCGTTCCGTTCGTTTATGTAACGCGCCAAAGTCTCAAAGTCTGCTGCAAAGCTCAGAATTTTAGGACTGTCAATTAACAGCATACGCGACAAATGTCACGTCACTCTGCACAAAGAGAGTGGCGAGTTGCGAGTGGGCATAGAAAGAGAGAGAGAGTGATGCAAGTAACAAGAAGAGATAGCAGACCTCGCACAGGTTGAGTAATAGATACGGTATTTTTTGTCAGCATGTCTCCAGTGCCAGTGTTGCCAGCAATTTGACAATTGAAATAAGCTAGATTTAAAAATAAAGAAGAGACAGCGAAAATATTAGAAATCAGTAGAACATTTTTTTTACTATTTGTTATATAAAAATTAGCTAAATCCAGCATTTAATTAGCTTAACTAACAAGTTTCTACCGGTTGCAGGTTAAGTTCTAGACAGTTGATATAACAGCTGGATTTAAAAATAAAAACAATTAAAAGACAAAAATAATAATAGAACTACCAAAAAATATTGTATCAATTATGCTTGTGTTTTTTAATATTAAAGTTGTAACATTCAAGTTTATACTATCGAAATTTTAAAATATAGAAATTCTAATAATTCCAGAATATGCTAGTTCCAGCATTAAATAAGCTAAACTGCCAGCACTGCTTGTCTCAGTGTTGTTGTTGTTTTATTTTGGAGCTGTCATAAAATAGGCAGGCAATAAAACGAAAATTAAATCAAAGAGAAGCGCACGTTTAGATAGGCTCTCTCTCGCGTGCGCTCTTTAGCGGCGCTCAGTTGCTCTTCAAGTGTGTGCGGCTGTGTGTGTGCGTGTGAATTATAAAACAGAATCAAAAGCTGCGATAGCGACAGAGAGAATCAGAGACAAAACGCAAAACGGCATTTTGTACGTTACGTAAAATTCATACATACAGTTTGATTTCATTTCACATTTTCGTCTTGTCTTCTGTTTTCAGATGCCCAACTGAGCGCTTCGACGCTTCCGCTCACCCAGCAGCAACAACAACAACAACAAGAAAACAACAACAACGACTATCATTTTACTTTGTCAAAGTTCTGAAGTCAACGCAACAAAGCAAAATAAATTCATAACAAAAAAAATTATTATATAATTAATGCTTTGCATATAATGGTGAATAAATGAAATTAAATGAAATGAATTAATAAACAAAGGTGCCAAGTGATAATGGAGCCATAGTAAAGTGCATAAAATATATATAATAAAAATAAAAAATAATAATAATAGATAATTTAACTTGATCAAAACGCAATCACATATAAAATAACGCATATTGAATTCCAAAACCAAAAAAAGTTCATTAGCAGCGTGAATTACTGCGACGTTGGCGAGAGCAGCGTCGGCAGCTGCGTCGACGTTGACGTCGTCGTCGCATACGTGACCACGGCCAGCTACGCAACAACAACAACAAGAACAAGAAGAAGTAATAGAAAGAGAGGAGCAGCAGCAACAGCTGTCAAAATGCCGCTCTCTCAGGGATATTATATGAAGCCCTCAGTGGCCACCAAACGCGCTCTTAAAGCGCTGCGCAAGGAAAGTCAACAGCAGCAGCAACAACAACAGCAGCAACAGCAGTCGCAGCATACGCAGCTGCATCCAGGCAGCGCAGCCAGCTCAACGCATACGCTGCAGGCGCTGTTGCAAAGCAATCACAATAACAGTAACAACAACAGTTCGCAGCATTTGTCGTATTTGTTGGGCGAATCATTTGCCCGATTGGGCAGCTTGCCGCAAGCTTTTGATGTTTACGAGTTGATTGCCAGTCGCCAGCTGGATGGACACGTGCCCCTGGACAAGTTGGCAGCCCTGGCGAGCGCGCTAACGGCACGCGTACGTCAGTTAACGGGCAGCAACAATGTTGCAGACACAATGCTGCCGACTCTAAAGACGCGCCATCAACATACACTGGAACTGGACTTTGATTTGTTGCTGCCACCAAAAGGCAAGGCGGACAAGGGCGCAGATGTTGCCAAGGATCGCGTCTCAAGTCCAACATCATTAAATGACGATTTGGATCCGCTGCTTTGTCCACTTTGCAGGGACTTGTTGCGTGCACCGGTTACCACAAACTGTGGTCACACTTTTTGTGGCCAGTGTTGTGAAACGATAACGCAGTGCAACATTTGCTTGATCAAGTTTCCGCGTGTGCCACAGGGTGCCGGGGCAATCACCAGCACCACCAGCAGCAGCAACACTTCCCATACCAACTTCAGCAGTGTTTCCATCAGTTCCGCATCCGCATCCGCATCCTTGCGCTTCATGACGGGGGCAATCCCCTCCTCGGCTCCAGTTGGACTCGCCGTGCGCAGTCTAACGGTGCCCGCCCTCTCGCCAGCCCCCACGACAGTGACCACCACAACGGTGGCCTCGACGACGGCCACTGCAACCACCACAATGGCGTCCACCAGCTCCGCATCTGCATCCGCTGCCGGAATGGGCGGCGGCTATGCGCTGGGCGTGTCAACGGCCATGAAATTCATGCCAGATGTTTTGGTGCGACGTCTGGTCGAGAAGTGGTGGGGAGCCGAGCTCCTGGCCAACAAGATCATCGAGCGGGCCAACAGCTGCATGCACGCAAATCGACTCGACGACGCTCTCAAATTCTGCAACGCCAGCCTCGAAAAAGGTGAGTCCAAAAACCGGGGAAAAACACAATTAAAGTCAGATTTGGCGAAAGAGTCCAGATTTGGCCAAAAGAGAGTTTAGTTGAGTTACCTTAAGAAACAAAAAAATTTTTCATACGACGCAGTTTCCCGAACATTGACCTTGAATTTGACCCACTTACAGGTCGAATATCGCCAAACGTCGTCCTATAATTCTCTCAGCTAAGTTGTGTGAAAATTTCAGCTTTCCAGCCTTAACCGTTTGGCCTTCATTTTACGTATATTTGCTTAAATTAACTGAATAAACTTACTTTGAGTAAGCCAGAAATATAGCAATTATCTTATTTATCGTTTCTACTATTTTTTCCATCAACGTACATAAATATCTCCCTTGCAAAAAAAATACATTTTGTTTGACAATATGTTTTATCTATGGTTTTTTCTGCCTCTTTTGGCCCTGTTCAGTGTGGAGTGCGTTCTAAAAAAATCAATAAAAGAGGCGGCGACACGCCCACACACACACACACACAGCTGAACTTCAGGCTGACGTCAGCAACAACTGCGCAACAAGTTTTCTAATAAAAAAAAATGGAGAAACGCTTCGTTTAACCCTTTGGTGCTGTCAAGGACTCGTTTTGCCTTGGCCCACAGGTCGTATGCGTAATGGGAGTCAAGCCAAGGAGTGGGGCATTTAAAAGGAGGGGAGGAGAATGGGGAGTGGGGAGTAAGGGAATAGCCTTAGCATCATTTGTCAACTGTGCAAAATCTTATATATAATTGTTTTTGTTCTCACTTTGCACTTTTCACTCTGCTCTTTGCTCTTTTCACTTCACTTCCAAGGACTTGATTATTAAATATTTATGTGGCAAACTCAAAGTAAATAAACCAAGCCACAATCAAGTGGCAAGTTCATTTGGGAACAGCAAAGCAAATTAACATGTCCACTTAAGGGACACATGAAAAGATTCAAAAGCTCTTGACTTCACTTTGAAACGACTGCACTTTGAATTAGTGATGTGTAAATACTTGAAATGGTTATCGATATTTATTTTATTGCAACATATTTTTAAAGCAGTCGTTAAAAAAACACTTAAATATTGTACAAAATTACAAAAAAAAAGAATTAAAATTAATTATTTAATGGATTTTTAACTAAATTCGATATATTTTACACACGTTTTTACTTTGAATATTAATTTAAATCAAGAAATTGTTTATAAAATAATGTATATAAAATCTACATAATTTTAAGATTTTTTGAGAAAATCGATTAATGTGTTTAATTTTCACCGATAAATCTAAAATTCGATATTTTCTTTGGCAATGTTTACTTTGAATATCCATTTAAGTCTTGTGTATCTTGGAAATTGCTTACAAATTATAAACAAGATTTTAGAATTGCTTCTTTTTATATATTTTTAACATTTTCGATAAATAGATAAATCTTTTTTTTTTACCGATAAATCGAACATTTGATTCATTCTTTGGCGATGTTTAACAGTCAATTTGAAGCTAAAAATCACATCCCTATTTTGGATTGCAGACAAATAGAATCGATGAGTATGAATAATTGAATAATTGAGGCGCTGAGTCAACTCATTGGAGGCTTTTCCCTGTCACACACTCACACACACACACACGCACACTTAAACACTTAAAAGTATACCAAAATAACAGCTAATTAATCATTTTTAGCCCGACACTTTTGTCGCCTGCGTCTCAACGTCAAATAGTTTGGCAAAGCTTTTATCTTATTACGTATACGTAATATTTTTTGTTGTGTTTGAAAAATCACAGCGATCCACGCACTTAGAAATCCATCAAACATGTTGAGAAATAAATACCAGGCCAGACACTTGACTGTCTGTCTGTCGGGGAAAACCAAAAAGAAAAGCGAATGGCAGCTGATTATGATTAGTAGGAAAATTAACCAGATCCACAACAATTGAAAACTACTTAGCTGCTGTTTCCCATTCCAATTCCAAATTCTCAATCTTTAACAGATCATTTTCAAAGAGTTTTTTTTATTCGAACTTGTTGGAAATATCTTTTAATGAATGCCACTTGGCAATTCTCAGATACAAATTTGTTTGATGGTTTTGTTTTTTAAGAACTCGGAATAAAATGAAACAGAAAAACCATAAAGAGAATGAGGGAAAATTAAGCACAAATTGGGAAATTTAACTAAAAAAAAATAGACATTCACACAAATAAAATAAAAATATATTTAATATATAATTTATGGTAATTGGGAAATTTCACAAAAAAAAAAAATATGCAGAATACCAACACTTCATAAATTAAATAACATATAAATAAAAATACATACTATGCTGATATTATATACTTTATGTGGGGAATTTCTCTTTTTCTGTGACTAATGCCAATTTCCAAATTCGTTGCGTGACTTTAAACGATTGTCACTTGCTTTGTTGCTTTTCTAATTACCATCACTATAATTATTATTGTTGTGGTTTTTGTTTTTACAATTGTGATTCAGTTCTGAGTATTGATTGGCCAAAGTTTTTTCATTTCGGAATTTGTTTACCTGGCCAAATGCAATTGAGAAAGCACAGAGAGAAACAGAAAACAGCAGCGATAATTTGGAGCACACGTAATCACACACACACACACACACACACACACATGCACACACATTTCTACTTGGACAATCTTATGCTATTAATAAGCATTGTTTGTTATTTTTTTGAGGCTCTCTCTCATAATCAGTTATTGACTTTTGTGCTGATAAACAACAGCAGCCGAAATAAAAAATGAAAAAAATAAAAATAAAAGTACTATCGAAATCAGGGCGAAAAAGAAGTGAAGAAAAATTCGTTGAAAATAAGCTGGGAATAAATATTTATATGGTTTTGTTCTTTGTTGATAACAAATACAAATTGGCAAGTCATTGCGGTTAGTTGAAGTTCAAACTCAAAAGCCAATTTGGAGCAACAAACAAATGGGAATAAATTGTGCTAAGTATTTTTAAATACTACAAGCTACGCTTCAGTTGTGTTTAGTATATAAATTACGCATGCGCAGTGTTGCCGAACAAAATAAAGATATTTATATATATTATTTTATTGTGGGAAAAATATCTTTTGTTTTTTTATTTTAGTATATTTTCTTAGGGAACTGTTTTTTTTTTTTTTTAAATTTGCGTTGTCAAAACAATTACATGGCTAACTGTATATTAAGCATACGCAGCGTTGCCAGATAAAGTGTTGATACTTGTGTATGTACATATATCACAGGCCACTTGACGTTGACAATGACGTTGAGGCAGCAGAATAAATAGAGACACAACACAAGACACATCAAGTGGCAGAATTTAAATCAGGCTAGACAACACATCACAAGAGCTGTTATTGTTGTTGTTGTTGTTGTCTTCTTTGTTTAGGTTCGGGTTAGGTTGAGGTTTGCTTAGGCAAAGGCACTTAACAGCCAACACTAAATGAGCCACAACACGTGCCAGACATGAAGGAGATTACCAACAACACCCACACAAAGGCACAAAGATACAAAGATACATGGATACACAGATACATACTTAGATACTTGAACTGCTAATGTAGCCGTCGACCTCGTGCAACGTTTTCACATGTCTCATGCAATATTTGTAATTACATCCAAAATGCAATAAAAGTAGCTGCTATTTTAGTACAGGGAGTGCTCGACTTTTATGCTCAGTTAAATTTTTAAAATCTACTCGGCTTTCGGAAGTATTCATAGATATTTTAAGCACACTTTTAAGTAAACTTACAGCCGAATTTCGAAATTATGAAATGTATTTGTTTTTCTTTTAATTCTTAAAATAAAAATAATAAATAATTAGGGTATTCAGAAACTATGATATTTGTGTTATGTGGCAAAGTGATAACACTGTAGCTAGTGAGTGACCTTTTTAAGTTTCTGTTGTCGTATTTATGATATCATTGAGTTAAATTTCAATGAACAGCTGTTTTGTACAAAGCAAGCATTCTCTTTATTTCGTTTTAGCTCATGCGTTTGGTTTCACCCTCTCCTACTCTTGTTTTTTTAATGCTTTTGCCACTGTAAAAAATCAATTTAATAATTTAAAAAATTTGCATCTCTTTATTTAAATTTAAAATCTGTCCTAAGGGACAATCACTAAAATTATCATTTGTGTGATTTGAACCCTAGTTATTTAACTGAAAATTCGAATTCTGACAGATCAGCGACTCTAACCGTAGAGCCAGCGGACCAAGAAAAGTTACTATCTCTTACAGCCAATACCAATACCAACCGCAGTGTGACCTTATTTCGTTAGATACTTTTAACAGTCTGGCAACCTTTCTCCTTTTGAAATTTTGTCTCAATACGACGAATTTTGTATACATACCCCAGGGCATGTTTGGTGTGATATACTTTTTTCTGTGTGTTTGTTGTCATTACAACATATAACACTTTGCCACATAACACAAATATTAGAGTTTCTGAATACCCTAAATATAAAACATTACAAATAGTAAAAAGAGTTAAATAATGATTTCTAAACAGTAATTTAGATTTAATTAAAAATATTTAATTTAATAAAACTAATAAAAATTCATTTAGTGAGGTGACATAAATCTACAATTAAGTTTAATTTGACAAATGCTAGTTTTAAAATTATAATCATCAGTTTTGTTGTGCTTTTAAATCTACTTCCAAGATTACAGGGTATATGAAAAGTACAAAAAATCATTTGTTCGCTTGCCATTTTAGCTTGGCTAAGTGTAAAGAGTTGTAAAACCGCCACGAGGACTTGGCCTGAATACATTTCAACAGGACTGTGAAAGAGAGGGAAGTTTCTGTGTGTGGTTGCAGTTGGAAATGCTCGTATGTCATGCAATGTGGCCTTTTTTTTTATTTAGTGTGGTCGCCACACGCAGCTCCATTGTAATTTATGTATATAAAAAAAAAAGAGAGAAAAAATAATATACTTATATTGCGTATCATAGATCGTATAATTTGATGGCGTGTGCTTTTAGCCTGGCCAAAATGTGCATTAAATGTTGAAACGGCCGCAAGAATTTAGCACGCGCCATGCAATTATTTTTACTAGCAACTTGTGGGCGGTGGTTAACCCCTCAATCCCTTGCCCTTCAATTCCCATTTGCCTTTCATAGCCCGATTTTGTGGATTAAAGTAACGGGCCATGTTTAATTAGCAGCTAACTGAAGTGATATTTGTACTTTCATGGAACGCATTTCGCTAATGAGGTCAAAACAATTCAAAGGAAATAGAAATACAAACAGAAAACTCAAGTTTGCCACACCACAAGATATCCTGTATTCAGTTCTGTTCTTGAATTACTTCAAACTTGCATAACTTTTTTTTGCCTTAAAGCATTAATTTTGAGATTTTTTTTTAAAATTCGAAATTTTGTACTAAAAATTTTAGCATTAAATCAATTCGTTGTATCATAATTGGTGAAAAACATAATTTTAAATTTGATTCTGAGACGTTTTATTCTGTTGTTGTCAAAAATGATGCAAAAATGAACAAACATTTTAAATTGTAAACTTTCATAGTTCATAACTTTTCAGTGATTATATAGGGTACAATTCTTATGACTTATTCATTAGTCAAATGCTTTGCAGTTAATTGCTATGATTAGCAATTGATTATTGCAGCTAATTCAATGTTTTCATAATTCCTTCACCTAAGAATGTTTCTATTTTATTGATGTATAGAATTTAATTACTTTTCTCCTTCTTTTCTACTGACTTCGTATGAATATAACCCAAATACATGACATGCAGATATGACCGATAATCGTATCGCAATCAACAAACATCCATGTGACTTTTGTTGCCTGTCAGCTGAAAGTCTCCTTACAAAAGAAAACAGCTGATAAAAAGCGACTATCAAACTTGAATTATATACGACGACGAGTTCGTACCTATTTTTATGGCCACATACGTGCCTGCATACGTATTTGCATTGAGGTCTCTCAACTCTCTAGAAATTGTATATACATACATATCTTTTTGTTCTTTTACTTGTTCTTTTGTGGCTGGCGTCACTCGAAGCACCACCACCCCCTGACTTCTTCCCTTCCCGTTTCCAGCTTCGGAAATCATTCAAAGTGAGTGCACTAATTAACATTTGTTTCTGGCATTCAAACTTATTGCCGTTTTTTAATTAGGCAACTGGGTGAGTGCGAGCGAGAAGGCGAGCTATATAAAGTTGGTCAAGTAATTATTTGGACAAATAAAAATAATTTTTTATTCTCAAAAAATAATTAAATCCAATTTTTAATTTAATACAATAAAAATAATTGAGATATGCAAAATAAAATCAACGAATTTTTAATGTTGTTAAAAGAATTACCTGACTCACTGTATAAAGGGGATGTGAAAGGGAAAGACTTGTTGCGATTTTTATATTAACCGACTTTGCAGTTATTTATTTTTATTTTTTTTTGGGTACTTAATGCGCATTTGAGGCAATAAAAAAAAGATAGAAGAATAATAAACGTTCTTTGTGATGAAAGCGAGCAAAGAGAGTCGAGAGAGCGACTCGAGACTCGGGGAAAGTTTAATGACCAATAGATGGACATGGCCTTGAGTTCGTTGAATCAAAGTATAGTATAAAAAAATATTGTGTTAATTTTTTGTTTGGACTCTTTTATTTGTTGTTTCATTTGTTATTTATTTGACGTTGACTAGACGCCACTTTGGATTTAACTTTTAGCTTAACACACGCCACGTTGCCGGCATTCCCCGAATGTATCTTTCAGATACTTGCGCTGTGGCATGCGACGCCTTTGACTCGTGTATCTGTATCTAAATATGTGTCTCATTGCTATTTATTTGCCAGTTGTCACACCTTCTCACTCTCTCTTCCCCCTCTGTCTCTGTCTCTGTCTCCCTCTTAGCAATGCTCAAGTCTGGCGCACATTTCTTAAATTCCCTCGCACATTTTTGCGTACTTTCTTCACAGTTGAGAAATGCAAAAGGCAATGCAGAAATTCTTGACAATACGATTGAAATGAGACTTGTGGCCCAGAAATTGTTCAGCTCAAATATTTACGTGTTTTCTGTGCGAGGGTGGGTGGGGGAAGGGGGGTAATGGGAATACCCACAATGCAGCTCAAAGTAATTGAAAGTTGGAAATTACAAAAAAAATCATTTATTGCATTCTTTCGATATTTACTAGACAATCTTTAAATTTTTCTAACTAAATAAATCGGGGAGCTTATCAATTTTAATTTTGAAAATATAAATTATAAAGAATACATCTAATATTGACTTTTATCTATTTAAAAAGAAAATAATAATAAAAACTTTTGTTTATTTTAACTTAAAAATCATAGAATAACTTTAATTTTATATTTTCATAATGCAAATTTCATTTACTCTATTTATTTTATAATACAAATTTAAACAAGAGTTCAAACTATATTTTGATAATAGTCAAAAATAAAATCAGAAAACCAAATTTATTCATTCGATTACTTTTTTTCTTCATATTATATTTTTTAAAACTCATTACTCTAAATTATTTAAACGAAAATCATTTATTGAATTCTTTAGATATTTTCTTAGAATTTCTTTTAGTAAAACACTTTGAATATAAGAACCTTGACTAATGGCCTCGGGTAGAATTCCCTATAGATATTTATGTATGAAACTCATTTGTTTCGTAATGTTTCGCATGTTATGCACATCATATCAGATTTATATTATATTCATATTCGAAGAATGTTGACGAAGCCCCTTTTAAGAAGTCGTAACAACTAATGAATGCATAACCATAACCACACAACCATAATAATAATAATCATAATCATAAAACACCAGCATAACATTCAGTAATAACTCATCGTCACCGAATTCACCATAAAACTGGGGGCGCAAGTGCCACGCCCACAATGCCCCAATGCAAACTTCTTCTGTCTGGCCAAGCAGAATGATGTAATATTCAGTTGGCTGCTCTTTGTGCCCCAAACACAAGCAAAGTATCTTTATTTATATGTATGTACATGTAATTGTATGCTACTGATATGCAATACTTACAAACAGTACATCAAGTAATTGTTTTGCCAAAGCACAAAATTCACATATTTGCTTTTTTATATTTTTCTTTAATATAAATAAATTGAGTAAAAGAATATTAATTTTGCAAAATAAATACAGATTTAGCTGGTTTTTAAAAAAAAGATAAAAGATAAAGTTAAAAAATAGTTACCAGGTGTGTTCCAGAAACCACTAGAGATTTTGAAGGGAATTGCCACTGCTCTTTAAATGTCAGATACTTTTTTTATTTACATTTGTTTTTTTATTACAAATTTTTAAAGTTACAAAAGGAGATTTGCAATATCTCGTTAGTTCAAATAATTTGTTGACCTACTGTATGCTACACACACACACACAGACATGTACGCATACTGCGGCATTTCTTGTTGCACTTTCGAGCGCTTTGTCTTAATTAAAACTAAACGACAGCACATTATGGAACTGTATTGTATAGTATTGTAGTCGCCCCACGTTTTATTGCCCGCAAAACCTGCCAGCCGCTCCCGCTTCCCGCACTCCGCTCCTGACCTGTCCCTCGTCTGTACGTATGTAAAGTGCTCGCGCGGGCGTTTTAAGTCTTTTGGGTCGCTCAGTAAAAATATTTTGCAAAATTCGCTTTGTAATTGCATAATGAGGCCCGACGGGCGCAACAAATAAACAAAAAAACTAAAAACGAAAACCCAAATGGCAACTCAACGGTATTGCAACAAAGTTGCAGCAACAATAACAACAACAACTGCAATTGTTGTCCTCATTAGCCAAAAAACACAAAACACAAACAAAACCAAAGCAAAAGTAACGGCTGTTGTAATGTGAGCAGTCTGGCAACGCTGTACGCTAGCTGTGAGTCACTCGCTGTCAGATTTGCGCCTATTGCCTATTAAGTAATAATATTCTATTGTAAATTGTGAACTGCAATTCAAAATTCACTTTCAACAATTGTAAACAAAAGACGAGGACAACAACAGCAACAACAACAGCAACGGCAACATGCGATTACTCAATTGACTGCAACGGCAGCAGCAACAAATAAAATAAAACAAAAACAAATCAAAATCAAAACTAAGTCGTTCGCTCACTCGCACAAGCAACAACAACAACACCAACAACTGCACTGCAACTCACTCGCTCTCTTGAGCTTGCTCTCTGGGTGCTGCTGCAATGTGAGCGGCTCTCTCGTGAGAGCGCGTTTGAATTACAGTTATGTCATAGAACGTAGCTCTCGTAAGCGATGGCGATGCAGCTGTTGTTGTTATTGTTGTTGTTGTTGTTGTCGCTCGTGTTCACTTTATCTGCTGTTGTAACTGTATAAGCGATTTGACGGCAATTGCAACAATCATTTGCGTCTATTGAGTAATCGGCACGGCTGAGCCAAGTGGGCAGAAAGAGACAGACAGACATTGATTGGTATGTGTGTGTGTGTGTGTGTGTAGGTGGACTGTTACCCGAGATCAGATCTGCTATACATTTGAAAGCTTTATCTGAAAACTTAAAGTTCGGGCTGCTAACAATGGTTAAGCAATCAAATATAAAAATCCGACATTTACATTTGTACAAGTTTCCAAGAAAAAGGGAATCAAAGGGGAAGCCTCAATTATGAACAGAGTTGCCAGAAAAGCTTATTCCCGTCAATTTGGAGATTTTTATATGCGGAACGTCTGGCAGTTCTCTAAAAGCTATTTTCTAGCTTTTTCAGCATTATTTTAATATAAGAAAAATGTGTAAAGGATTATTTTTGTTGGAAAATTGAAATTGTCTGGAATTTTTTCACAAAAATTGTCAGCTTTTTATGCTTCTCAAAATGTGCCAACACTGCTTACTAGCCAAAGCGAATCCCTTTTAAAGTAAAGCTCAGTAAAACGGCATTAAACAATGGGCAAAATCGAAGCATTTCAATTTGTCACACAATTGAGCTTTCACATTGTCTAAATCTATCCCTCAAGGGGGAATCACATATGTAAGTACATATATATAACACATTGGTACATATGCATATGTGTGTCCCATTGTGTAAGGGTCGTAAGAGCCGCAAGTTATGCAACAGTTGCTAAGTCCATGACGAATCCGCTGATAAAGTGGAAGATAAAGAAGCAGAGTTGGCGCAAATGCCGCAAATTAAGTGAAAAGTTCATGAAGCGTTTAGCTGTAGAAAAGTGGTTGACAAAACTCATTACGTATTCATTGAGAACATGTAAATTTTACACATGACACATGAAATTATATCACAACTTCTGTAAATGCTTTAACATCTGAGTAACTAAAGGGAAATTAGTTCCGTCGTAAGATTCTAAAAATCTGACTGAGTAATCGTTATAACGATATAAGCGCTTAAAATTAATAAATAACTTGCTTTTTTAATATTGAATTAAGGCCAATTTTAAACTCAAATTAAAGATCAATTTTCAATTTTTTTTCTAAATTTTATTAAATTTTTAAAAAGAATGAAATTGAATTAGCTAAATTAATTTCCTTAACCACTAAGTTAAATGGGACGAATGGGATAAAAAAACTGGGAGTTATATAAACTAAAACCGAAGAATGACACAAGATATCAACAATCACTTTCAAACTGTGTTCGCCTCTTGTTGCCACATTGTTGTTGATTATTTAATCGCTGCAAGCCGAAAACTGAAAACTGAAAACAAAACCCAAACTTATTACAAAATTGCCAAATTCACTGTCCTCCCCTTCCCCCTTCCCCCTTCCCCATGAAGCCCTTACCATGCATAAAAGGCGAGCGAGACGAGAGAAAAATTGAGCGCATTTACAAATCACGATTTAATTTTCAGGCAGTCGCCGACGCAAAAAGTCAAGCGTTGAAATTGGCAACAAACAAATAAGATACAAATGCGGAGGGGGCTAAAGCGGCGTGAAAAAGACAAAAGGCTAAGACGAACGGTTGGCTGAGAGAAGATGACGATGATGATGAGCGGGGCAGTGTTGCCACTTGAGCTATTTTATAGCTAGACTTATATAAGGAATAAATCGAAATCAGTTTTGACATTTAAAAAAAAAATTTAACTAAAATTTAAGAAATTATCTTGGGACTTGGAGCTTAAAAGATCAAATAGTATGAGTATAATATCTTAAAGAGATACAATTTTAAGTAGTATAAGTTGTTAGCGATAAAATATGGTTGAAGATAGAAAATTAAATTTTTTTTGGGAGGTGTGTTTTCAAATTATTTAAAAGCTTAACATAAGATTAAAATAAAAATTGTCGCTTGATAATATTTTTTTAGCGGTTTCTAGCTACATTTTTATATCTAATAATATATTTTGGCCCTTCTGGCAACACTGATGAGCAGAGCTTTAGGCTTTAGCTTGTGCTTATGCTTGGGCTTAACGTAAAGATGACGATGACGATGTCGACGATGGCCAACAGTTGGCTGCTGACGTCCGTCTGCTGTCTGCTGCCTGCTTGCCTGCTGGGCTTACATAACCAGAGCTCCACTTACCAAACAAACATAATAAAAGTGACGTCGACAACAGCAGCAGCAGCAACAACAACAACAACAATAACAATAAAGACACAACCACAATGTTTAGTAATGCGACAACGTCGACGTCGACTGCGGCAGCAACGTTTGACTTTGACATACTTTTTTGGCTTTGCCAACCGTCGCAGTTAAAATACATAAAAGAAAAAGAGAGCGAGCATTGAGAGAGCGACAGTTAAATTTTGACATAAGCCAAGCTTGCGCTCTCTGCACCACACACAGCATAATTTTGGCGCGCTCTCTCGCACTCTTTGATTTGGCTCTCTTTTGCGCATGGCTTGCTCTTTGGCCCTGTTGCTGTTTATGACGGGGCCGTAGTTTTTTGTTTTTGGTTTTCGTCTATCTCATGGATATTTACGTTTCGTCAGCTGTGCTCTCTTGCGCTCTCTTAGTGTCTTGAGCTGTTGTTGCACAAGTTGACGCTCACGCAATGAATGCTCTCTTCCCCTTTTAGCTCTCTTTCAAGTATCGAGTGCCTCATTTTTGGCAGCTTTGCATAAAAAGCCGGTTTCGTTGTCAGTTTTTTTTTTTCTTATTTCTTTTTGTTGCGACTCTTTGGCATCGTTATTAGGGGCTGTTTGCGCCTTTGTCTTACGTTATATAAGCAGCAGCAGCAGCTATTCCCCTCTCTCTTATGTTATGCACTCACTCACACTCTCTTGCTGTCTGAGTCTCTTTTTTTGCAGCTGCCCCAAAAATAGTTCAGCCGTAAAAATAGACACTGCTCAAAAAGAATCAAACCACTTTTCGCCCTTTCCCCTTATTATGTATTTTAAATGGATTATAGACGACAAGTGTCCATGGCTTAGTTTAAGTTTTGGGGGTCTCACAAATCAATTAACTACGCGTCAAAATTGCCAGCGACCGGAAGTGGAAGTGGAAGTCTGTGTCTATGCACACAGACACACACACACACGCAAACATTGAGAACATTTATCAAATGTCAACGTCAACATATGGCGAATGAACGGACAAAGTAAAGTCAATATACAACAAACATATGGCCAAACAAGCTGTGTGTGTGTATGAGTGTGAGTGTGAGCAGGGAGTGTGAGTGAGAGGGGCAGCTTGTATAGAGATGGGTAGTTGGGGAAATAGTATCGATGCTAAATATCGGGAAAATATTTCACACGTAATTTTTATATTTGAACTTATTTAATTATTTATTTATAAATAAAAAATAAATTTGTTTCATTTTTTACTTTGTGAAAACAATTACTTGACTAGCTGTAGTTCCAGCAACAACAAAACAAGAGAATGTGTAAAAAGGAAGCAATAATAATATTACTTCAATGTCCGCTCTGTCCTTTCTCTCTTCCTCTTTGCTTCTCTTCGCACCTTACAAGAAAGATCTCGCTGTCTGGTTAACCTTGAACGCAGCCAATGCTTCGACAGCGAAGCCGACTGCGACGTCGGCGTCGCTGCTTAAGCTGTTCATTGATGCGAATTTTGCAGTTATTGTTATTGTTGTTGCGCTTGTTGCTGTTGTTATTGCTCTTGTTTTTGCTGTGTTTATTGCACGCTCATTTGGCAACACACATTTTGTGCGCTTCATAAAATTTAAAATTTGTACATGCAATTTAACATTTTAAAAAAATATTAATAACAAATTCCGATTGTTGTAAAATGTTTGCAATTTCCATTCTTTAATTTCCCAAAAGTGTAAAGTTCATTTATGATGAGGAATATGTATAAAATAAAGATACAAAAATAAATCAGTAAAATACAATGTATTTTTTAAAGTAATCTTTTTAGCAAAATAAAATATACAAATATGTATTTGATTATTGTTCCTACAAAAATACTTGAAGGCAATAAATTAAATTATTTATTTTCTATTTATAAAAAGATAAAAAATGTGTTTATTTATTTTTTAAATTATTATTTATGGTTTCTAAAAATAATTTTTTTTTTATAAAAAGAAAAGTTATTTTATTTATTTATTTAAATTAACAAATTTGTAATGTTTGCATTTTCCATTTTTATTTACAAAAGTTGTAAAGTTCATTATATTGTTTATGTTGTTGTTTATGCTCCACATTTGCTCGAAGGTTGCACGCAAAAAATAAAGATACAAAATGAAATGACGCCTTATATAATGTATCTGTATCTGTATCTGGATAGAGATTGTCTTTTGTTATTATTTTGTTCGCTTTTGAGTTGCGTTTACCTTGAAATCATTTCGAAACTGAGCTTAAAGCGTACTATAAATAATAATGTTTGCCAGTTGTTTTGTGTGTTGTTGTTGTGCTTATTTTGGGTGTGGGTAGCACTCGAATTCGTCGAAATAGGACAGAACGCAGTTCGCAGATAAGCCAAATGACGCATACGCCGCGTTGTACGCGAAACTCAACTAAAAAACTGCGTCGCAATTGTCGCAAGACAACCAAAAAAACAAAGAGAAAAACAAAGTGAAAATCTGAATTTGGCAGTGTTGTTTATAGGTCAATAACCTATGAAAGAGGGAGAGGCACAGGGAGTGGAAAATTCTAAGGAAAACGCAAAACAGGCGCAGCGAAAATGTTGAGTCCCAAATACAGAAGCAGCTTTAATGATGTTTTAGCCCTGTTTGCTTTTGGCCCACGCAATTGACAGCTTTATGAGCTACGCATTTAACCCATTCCAATTCCCTTTAACACTCCCTTTCCACTCCCATTTCCATTGGCCACAGCTTCCCCTTTGACCTTGTCATGAACCCACAGGCGACGAGTTGACATTTGGCCAGCAGTTACAATCTTTACACTTTGTTGAACACGAGAAAAGAAGCTCAGAAAATGAGTTGGAATTTAGATACACTAACAAACTATTTTTAAGAATATCCAAACTAAGACTTAGTTAAATTTAAGAATTTAATTGAACTAAGAATTTAATTTAATAGAATTTAAATTAATTGATATAAAATTTTCAGTAGAATAAATATGTATAGATGCAAGAATATACAAACTTAATAAATAAATACAATAAAATCAATTTGAAACTTTTCTTAATAGTTGAAAATTATTAAAGTATGAAAAAGAGATGAAATTTAAATTGAATATGTTTTTCAGTAGAATAAATATGTATAAATATTTATAAAAATATCAGAACTTTTAAGAATAAACAAATTTAATAAATAGAAAAATTTAAAACTAGCTGAAATTTTATTACTATTATTTTTTTTTTAAGCTTTGATAAAATAGAGATAGAACTTAAATAAAATATTTTTCAGTAAAATTAATACGTATTTAACAAATATATTCATTTACATCAATTAGACATTTTTCTAAATAGTTGAAAATCATTCAATTATTTAAATTAATTTTAATGAATATACTTTTCAGTACAATACATATGTATAAATATTTATAGAATATTTCTTTTAGATACTTGCATTTAATTCAATAAGTTTTAATTGTATAACTGCTATGCCTTTTTTGTAGGGTATGTAAGCAAAGAAATAGAGATAGAGAGAAATTTGTTACAGCATTTGCTGCGTTTGTCGCTATCCGTTGTTTTTTTTTGTTGTTTTTCGTTGACATTTAACAGCTTTTTGTGGGCGGCGCCACGCCCACATGGCAAACATGTCACAATATGACGCAACGGAAGAGAAGAGACTTAATTTTTTTGGCAACGCTTTAAGAACTAGATTGAACTATCAAAACTATGTTTAATCAGAGGGAAATAAATACAATAAATAAATATAATTATTACGCATACGCCACGTGCGCTGCAAACGAAATTATAATTTCAAGTGCAGCAATTAAATAATGCCTGTCATTCACTGCATTACACATTTTCCATTTCCCACTTCTGGCTTTTCTCTCTCTGCATTTCACATTTGGTCGAGTGCCGGCAAACAAAAAACAAAACATAATTAATGGACTTTTGAAATTTGAATTTTGCTGTAAATTAAACGTTAAATAGCTCGACAATAACAAATAAGAAACAAAGCGTCGCATTTCCTGCCTCAACAATGTTTTGTTGTCCGTTTTTGTTATTGTTTTTGTTTTTGGCTTTTGACTTTTGAATATGCAAATGCAAATGAATAACACATCAAATTGCAACAAAATTAGCTCAAAGATCATCAAAGATTGTTTCATAATGAGTGTCTACACAAAAAAATGGGAAACGACAATTGGCTATAAATATTCTAGTTGAGTAATTAACAATAAATTAATGCATATATTAAACTTGAACTTACATATTTAACGAATTTTACGAATATTCAAATTGGACAAAAAATTCAAGAATTTAAATTAAACTAAGCTGAGATATTTTATTGTGCGGTAACAATTAAAAAGAATAAAAGCAACAAAAACACCAAAAAATATAAATTTATTTATTTAAATTTCAGTTTTTCTAAAAATTTAGAAATAAATATAGAAAATTTAAGAAATAAAATCATATTTAGCTGAGACAAAAACTAAATACTCAAGTAAATTTTCTGTCTTCATTTTTACAATATTTAAAACATATCCAACATTTAAGAGATAAATTTTAATTTAACAAATTAAACTGATAATAAAAATTCTTTTAATTCAAACTTTCCCAATTAGTTTTTTATCTTGGTTTTTGCCTTTTTTAGAACATTTCTAACATTTAGTTCGTGGCATAAACCACGCACAGTAAAGCTTCAGTAAGACAAATATTAAATAGAAAACAAAAAACCAAAACGCAAACAAATGCAGCTTCAACTTGTTAGCGTTCTTTTCTATTGTCTCTCTCTTTGTTGGCCTTCCCTCCCCTTCCCCCGCCTTGCTCTAAGCCAACCCTTGACTGCCCACTCCCCCACCCTCCCATTCCACATCCCCCCATTCAGTTTAAATTGCGGCACATTCCCAGTTTATGGGCATTCATTTGGGTATTTGGGTCAGTTTTCTGCTTGTTTTGCGCCATTTCCAGCAGTTTGCATGTGGTTTTTACATAAACTAGATCTGTGTGTGTGTGTGTGTGTGTACTTACATTGTGCGAACGCACAATTTGCACATACTGTGAGCATAATAATCACAGGCAGTCCAAGGCGGACCACGCGGCGTATACGCAACGTCTATTTATAGACAAATTGTTTAACGACTTTTCTCAGTTTAGGCACAATTAAGTTTAGATGGAGAATGGCGAATATAACGACACTCATGATCATGATGATGAAGATGACACACTAAATTTGTAAATTTAAAAACTCAAATTATAAAATTAACAATTAAAATAAGTAACATATTAAATTATATTTGACAACTGAAAGAAATAATAGATTAGGGTTTTATTTGGTCTTTTTTTTTTTGCCTTGCAATTTATGATTTCAATTGCGAAATAAATAGACTCATGAATCATGCGTTGTTTGATTGAATACCCCTGAAAATTGAAATTGAAATTGAATAGTAGCCTCAACTCATTGTTGTGCATTTTGAACTGATTCTGAATATTATACTTTTCCTGCTTTGCTTTCGATTCGTTTCGTTTCTTATTATGCAAGAAGCTGCAAGTGGCGGACACTTGTCAACGATTCAACGAATTGCGAATTGCGAATCAACAAATTGCGAATTGCGCGAAATTCGCGAATGGTTTTTAATGTACGTGACGAAATCTGATTTCAATGCAAGACCACAAAGCATATGGCCAAGAAATAATAATCATATGTACATACATACAAATAGACAAATTCATGCACATATACAGTTGGTCAAGTAATTATTTTGAAAATGAAACCAAAATTGGGATTAATTCTTAACAGTAATTTTTATTTAATAGCTTTTAATAAAAAAGTTATTTGTATGATAATTATAATATAAAGTAAAGAATATTATTGAATATTAAAACACAAATGTTTAGTTGAAATATTCATTTATTTATTTTTAACAGATATACAGTAATTCAAGTAACTATTTTGACAAAGGAAAATGGTGCACATATTTAGTTTTTAAT
Organism: Drosophila subquinaria; assembly: GCA_037043405.1. Classification (NCBI taxonomy): domain Eukaryota; kingdom Metazoa; phylum Arthropoda; class Insecta; order Diptera; family Drosophilidae; genus Drosophila; species Drosophila subquinaria. The sequence goes on from JBAMBL010000738.1 coordinate 120,353, forward strand.
CAGATTAAAAAGTTTGGATACATTTTTGGATTTTTTGATAATTTTTATTTAAAAGTTTTTAATATGCTTTTTATTTTTAATTTTTTACTTTTTCATTTAAATTTTTAAATAGTTGAATGCTTTAGCTTGTCAAAATAATTACTTGACTAACTGTGTGTGTGTATGTGGACCTATATATAGGAAGATTATCCGCAGCCAAATGCAATTTATCAACAGTTGGGCTTTAATTGTCTGCAACGTTACGGAAAAATTATCAAAAAAAAAAAACAAAATAAAAAATGAAAAACGAAAAAAGGAAAAACAAAATTGCGAGGGAGTGTAGTTGTTGTTGTTCCTATGTTGTAGTTGTGTTGTAGTTGTTGCTGTTGTTGGTGTTAAGTTGTCTAATAAGTGCAAATTGAACAACAACAATAATAACGAGAATAAACTCGGCAATTGGCTTTGCATTTTAATTTAATTTCGAGCTGTTGTAGTTGTTGTTGTCAACAATTATCTGCCTGTGTACGCGACGTATACTTGTTTATTTTCTTATTTTTTTATCGAACGGGAAGTTGTATTGAGAACGTGTCAGCTCAAGCAATAAGTTGGATAAATAAGCATATGTATATCAGGTACAACTTGTGTCTGTATCTATAATAGACATGTATCTTATAGATACTTTAGCCAATTGAATTGTCTGGGCTTAGCACGTTTTCCGCTGATCAACGGACAGTGGAAATTAAGCTATCAATATAATTGAGATAGCAACAAATTGATTTATTTATTTAATAAAAATCTAATCACTTAAATAATTTTTATTTTATTTGAAATATGTTATATTAAAAGAAAGAACTTAAATTTATTTTGTTTATCATTATAATATAATATTTTCTATTTTAAACTCAAAAATTTGCAAGAAAAGTTATAGATTTCATAATAAATTAAATAAATTTAATTAGATTATTTCTATCGCTCTCAGCTGTGGAATAAAATTCAAGATAACGATATCTTACTAATTTATGCTAAATATAAAATACTATTTTTCTGTTTATTAGCTTTCAACGCACACTTATTTACACAAATTATTGGCATTATCTATGTCTATCTATCTCACTCTATTATCTCGCACACACTCACACACACACACACACTTGACATCAATTTGGGGCTAAAAAATATTGACAAATAATTTCGAGTGTTTGTTTTATATAATCAAATAAACAAAATACTTGGACAACGTCATTATAAATTAAAAATGTGAAAAATGCAAATTATGCTTATTTGTTGTGTACTTTTGGCTGATAACCGTTTTGGCTGATATGTAATCAGTTATGTATAACAATTGCAACAGCAACAATAACAAAAACAACTCGAAGAGGGCAACTCTTAAACATGCTCGCATTTATTGATATCGACGTTGTTGCGCTTATTTTTGATGTTTTTTTTTATGTTGCGTAATGTTAGGCTACATAATCGCCATTTTTAACAGACGCGTCAGCAGCTGCTCTTTGCACTCTTAGCAGTTAACAGCGCAAGAGAGCGCACAGCAAATATAATTAAAGAGCGCATGAACGCATGTTTAAATGACGCACTCTTAAAATGTTAACAGTCGCAGCTCTTAAATGTTGTGAGCACAGCGCTGTTAACTCGTTATGTTAAACTGTTGCCCAACAGTCGCACGCCAATGTTGACAACCTCATTTGCTGGCAACATGTTAAGACTGAAATGGCTGGCAACATTTGGTCTATATGTTAAACTAAAATGTTGCTAGTACATGTGTTGAATAGAAAGAAGTTTACAAAATTGGCAAATATTCAGAAAATGTTTTTCACATGCTAATTGACGGCGCGTGCCGAGCAGCGACTGTTAAGCTACAATGTTAGTGTTAAAGCGCTGTTAAGCGAGGCGAACGAAAAACGCTTGAATCGCACAGTGGGGCGGATTTGATGATTGGGCGTAACAATTATAAAGTAAATAAATAGACGTTTTTTAATTAAACAGTTTACACAAATTTTGTTTCAGTGAACAAGTTGTCTGACTTAGCGTAATTGAATTAAAAATAATAAAATAAAATATGTAAACTAATATAATTTTTGACTACAAATAATAGAAATGTTTTTTTCTAGTTTCAAATTCTAAAAAAATTATTATTGAGTAGATAGCTTTATTACTTTGAAAACAACGATTTTCATGTCTCTAAAAATTAGCCAATTTGCCCACTGTGCATCGCGTGGGCGATTGCAACAACAGCGAGAAAGCGACGTCAACGTCAACGTCGACATCAAACAAATTGTCGAATTTGCGCGCGTGTTGAACGTCTCCGAATCGGTTGAATCGGTGGGTGGATCAAGAAGTGGATCGGTGGGTGGGTGGTTGGATGAGTTAAACATATATAATTGGCAAGCGAAAATTGTTTGGCAAGCTTGCTCGATCCCCTCCAAAAGATAATGACGAGCTGCAATTTTGACATTTTCATTTACAGAAGTTGACATTTAGTGTGATTTTCATGATATTCATGATTTGCACGATTTTCATAATTTTCACAAATGAACGACACTTCGCACTCTCGTTTAGCATCCATTAAATAGCAATTAACTCAAAGATCGCTAATAAGAGTTATGAGTTTGGTAAATTTAAAATGAAAAGTGAAAATTTTAGATATAAACAGGATAAGCTTTTGTTTACAAATATTAATTCAAACAATGCAAAAAACTCTGAACTGAAAGATAATTGTTTTCAATAAAAATAAATTTAGCTCTTATTTTTTAAAGAAATAAAAAATTAAATTATTACAACATAATTTTATTTATTCAGATCACAAGTAAAAAGATACTTTCTGGTTTTTTTATAATAATCAAATCATTATTTTTATACAGTTTATAATTTAAATACTTAAATGCAGTTCATTTTTAAACGGTTTTCTCTCTTCTCTGATTTTAGCGCCAAGCAACTTTAAGAGTCTTTGCCTGCGAGCCGAAGTTCTTCTCAAGTTAAGCCATTATCAAAGCTCTCTAGCGGATATTGAGAATGCGCTGAAAACACGCTGCACATCGCCCAAGGTGAGTTATATTATGATAAAGTACAGTAAACACTCACTAATGTGTATATTTATACCTTAAACAGGCACATTATTTGAGGGCTTTGGCGCTCAGCGGCTTGGGCCGATTGGAGGAGGCTCTTTATAATGGCTTTCTGGCCATTTGCCTGGACAGGAACACAAATCTCAGCAATTCGGAAATATTTCAACATGATCTCGCCAAGGTGAGTGCTAACAAAACCTTATTTACTAATGAACAGCCAAAACAATTTAATAAAAACAGAATAAAAATTGCACATTGAATTTAAGTTAAATGTTAAATGGTCAAGCTTTTTATTAAAAATCAAGATTTAAATTACAAAGAATAATTTGTATAGTCTATGGACATTTAATATTTAATATTATAATTGTTAAAGTATATTTATTTAATTGCCCAACAAATAACAATTATGTTTTTTATATAATATATGTCTTATAATATTTTTTTTTTATATATTTCTTGAGTTTTTAATTTAAATTAATGTAACTATCATTTAAAATCATATTTTTTAATTGTAATATACATTTTAACGATAGTTATTCATTTATTAATGAGCAGTATTCACTAAATTTTAGTTAAAAGTAAAATCTAACCAAATCTAATAAAGTTTTATTTATATTATATTTGTCTTGTAATTGTCTACTTATTATATCTTGAGTTTTTAATTTAAAATCGCATTTCTAAGTATAATATACAAATAAAAAAATTCTACTTATATTTATTTAGTTAAAAATACTGTTGACTGTAAAATCAAATTAAAATAAATTTGTTTTTCAGATACTGCAACGTCTCCTGGCCCAAACGCCCAAAAGTCGCGGAGCGATCGCATCGCTGTCGCCATCGGCAGCGCAGCAGCAGCGCAGCTACGCCGCTGCCAAGACGCCGTACGTGTTGTTGTGGGAGCAGCTGCGACGACGCAGAAAACATCAGCAACATCATCATCCCCATCACCATCATCATGTGCGACTGGACGATGTGGAGGATGAGTTTGGAATGAGTTGCGATCAGCATTACGATGACAACTACATCATGGCTGGGGAAGAGGAGGAAGTGGATGGGGACGAGGAGGAAGTGGATGGAGAGGATGAGGTGCATATGGATGGGGATTTTCTGTTTCCCAGCGCCCTCGACTATATCGATCAGCACAGTGTCTACGATCAGCTGCACAGCGCCAAACAGTTCGAGTTGCAGTCGAGGCGTCATCATCAGAACAACCGCAAACCTTGCCGCAGAAAATGGCCAGCGATGTTGCAAGCGTCGCATCATCTGCCCCTCCTTGACTCCTCGAGAGTCGATTTCGATTGCGATCGCGATCGTTTCGATAACTTCGACAATCGACGTTGCAGTCGATTGCTGAGCGGAATTCTGGAACGCACTCAACTGGAGATGCAGCGACTAAGAAGTGAGTAAGAAATCACAGAGATTAATCGGAGAAAATAGTTTAGGTTGAGATTTTTAGATCAATTAACTGATTTAAAAGCTTATCACATAATTTGTTATTGAAAATATCTTAAACAAGTTGTTGTTTAGTTGAAATTGCATTGTTTACTTACTCTTTCAACCTTCTCTTCTGTTGCAGAGCTCGATGCATCGGGTCAGAGGTCGGGTTACAGTAACAGTAACAGTAGCAGTAACAGTCAGGTGACGGCGGTGTCGGGTCAACTGATCGACGCGAGCGACTTTGACTGCGTGCTGTGCTGCAGGACGATGTGGAAGCCGGTGGTGACGCCGTGTGGACACACATATTGCTTGGTATGCTTGGATCGTTGCATGGATTACAACTCCTCGTGTCCATTGTGCATGTCACCACTTGTGGAATTCAATGTCAATAATCCGAATCCGAATCAGAATCAGACACAGAATCAGAATCAGAATAGCAACCACAATCTGAATAGCAGTAATAATCTGAACAATAATTATAATAATCATATGAATAACAACGTGTATCAGGGCTCCAGTTCATCCAGTTCCAGCTCCAGTTCGCCAGTTCCTTTTGCGCTGGCCAAGCGGCCAGTCACGAAATTCCTAGAAGCCGCAATGAAACGATTCATTCCAGACCACTACGAGGCCCGTTTCCGACAGGAGATCGATCAGGAGCCAGCGGTGCCCGTGTTTATCTGCACCACCGCCTTCCCCTCCGTGCCGTGTCCCTTGTTCGTCTGTGATCCGCGATATCGTCTCATGGTTAGACGCGCCCTTGAATCGGGTGGCGATAAAACCTTCGGCATTGTCCAGCCACACAGCGGCAAGTCGCGATACTATGACGTGGGCACCATTCTGGACATTAGGGACTGTGTTCTACTCGGCGACGGTTGCTCCATACTGAGCACCATTGGCTGCAAGCGCTTCAAGATCCTCGCACGCAGTGAAAAGGATGGCTACGAGACGGCCAATGTGGAGTACATTTCGGATGAGCCCATTGCCCACGATCAGGTGCAATCGTTGTCCAGCATGCAGTCCACAGTGTTGGCCAAGGCCACCGACTGGTTCGACAGCTTGAGCAGCGACCAGAAGCACGAGATCCTCCAGAGCTATGGCCAAATGCCCGAGTTGGAGCACAGCTGGCAACTGACTACGGACGGACCAGCCTGGGCCTGGTGGATCATCGCTCTGCTGCCACTCTCACAGCAGCTCAAGGTGAGTTGAATTTAAAGAATTTAAAATCCTAGAAATTTAATAAGATTAAAAAAAGCTAAGAATAAAATCTAAACAAATCAAACGCTAAGAGATTTAAATACATTAATTAGGCAAAATCTTATTCATCAACACTAATTTAATTTATTTCATCTAGTTACAAGGTTTCTAGTTTTGAGTTTCTAATTTTTAGTTTTATCAAATGTTGTTTTCAGTAGTATAAATTTTACTAAATTATTTTTTTTGACTTTCTAGCTTTTTCTGTTTAAATTATTATTTTTTTTACATCCATGCCTAATTATTTTTCTTAAAATATTTTTCCAATTTTATTTTTATTCTAAATTCTCAAAATATTTTTCTCATTTTGAAGTTATTATATCTTCTTAATTTTTTGTGTTCTTTTTTTATTTTTACTAGTTACAATTTTCCTAGATCTGTTTTTCTAATTGTATTTTTTCTAAATGTTGTTGTACTCATAGCGTTAAACTATTATTTATTATTTATTTTTGCCTTTTTAGTTAATTCCTAATTACATTTTTCTTAGTTTCTTATATCTCCTGACATGTTTGTCACAATTCTTAATGGAAGTCGATGACTCTAACTAAACTAATATATTTCCCTTCCTATTTTTAGGTGGATATTCTGGCCACCACGTCGCTGAAGAAGCGTCTGCGGGCGATCGAGAAGACTCTGGACTGGCTGAGGGATCTCAGTCAGCCGCAGCAGCAGCAACAACATCAGAAGCAAAAAGCGCCGCAATCGCCGCAGCAGCCGATCTCAGATCTCAGTTTGGACTGCGAGGAGCAGGAAGCTGTCGAGGCAGCCAACAACAATAATGTTAATGTTGTTGTTGTCGACGAATGTTGCCTCTATGCGGAACCGCACACCGATGAGGAGCTGCTCGTCTAGTTGTTGTACTCGGAATCCAACTGCAACTTCAACTCCAACTTCAACTCCATTTCCATTACCATCTTCATCTCCAACTTCATCTCCATTTAGTAGCTGTAGTTCTAGTTGAATGTCAAACATTTCTCAGTGTGAAACAAACAAACATGTAAATTCTGTGTCTAAGCCATTTGTATTACACGTTACACGTTATCCTAGGGGCCAAAACGAAAGATATATAAAAACTTAGCAGAACCAAATTATCAGTAGTTGAAAACTGTAAACTGTAAACCTTAAACTGTAATCTTAGAACTGTAATCTGTAACTATAATCTGTAAACTGTAAACTAAATGTGTGTAAACGTTGAAAATTGATATTGATCGATGTGTAGAAAGTTTTACAACAAAACCAAACATAAGAGAAAATTATATAAATTCACATACAATCAAAAGTCCTTAACAATTAAAAACAGAGCCCGCTGTCCTTGTTTAAAACCTCAATACATTACAACATTTAACAATCCACATTCCACAAAAAAGAAAAACATCGTAATCTTGAATCTTTAACAACAACAAACAACAAATTCATGGTTTCTACAAAACAAACAAGAAATAAAACACACAAATTTTAAGAAACACAAATTAAAAAAAGAAAAGTAAAACTAAACTATTTAAAGGCCAATGAAAAGATTCACGTTAATTCAATAACTCAATGCAAAACCAAAAACATTTTTACTTGAAACGATTTTTCACCAACATCTGAAGATAATGAAGAAAAAGAAAAAGAGCAGAGAAAACTCATGTGGAGTTTGTCCTGATTTATTTAGTATAAGCGGCTGGAACTATAAGACAATCTGCAACATTTTTTTATATATACTATAACTATATACTGAAAGTTAAACTGTAAACTATATATACCATTATATACACATACATATATAGATCGAAATCGTAAGGAAGAGGAGAAAGAGAGAGCTCTTAATACTAGTTTGTAGTTAGTAACTCATTTAACAACAATTTTCAACTTTAATTCTATGTTTTTTTTTTAAAAACGCCCAACTCTCAGTCTTCTTCAACCAAAACTAACTGTCTCTCTTTGTACAGGTTTTAATTAAGCTTATGATACCGAAAATAATAATCAAGTTATATTCACATCTACCTAAATACTTATTATGCCAATTGACAAAAGAAATTGAAAACGATAAAACAAAAGATAAAAACGCTAACCGGCTAAATGCTCTTTTTCTGTATTTCTGTAACTTTAACTGTATATGTATCTAAAGTCCGCATTCCTATATAAAACACACACACACACTCACACACACACATACAGAAGAAAACTTTAAATATTGTAATTTAGTTAGCTTTTAAGCCTCATGCCTCATAACACAATTCAATATTTTGTTAAGCAAATCAATTTTAAAAACAACAATTTGCTTAGCCATTTATTCAGCTCATTTAAGTACAAGTCGAGTATACCCATTACTTGTGACTATATACCCTATGTTGTATATATACATATATATATATATTAGTTAGGACTTTGTTGAAACTACGCCTTATCAAGCATACAAACAGCATCTTTTTCTTATACGATCACGAATTTAATTTAGTGCATGCAGCTAAAAACACACACACACACAACACACACACACACACAATGTGCACATAGCTATGTAATTTTATACAAATAACAAATTATTTGCAACTAAGTTTGAATATTCGACATAATTTGTAAACGTTTTTTGTGTCTAATTTATACCGAAAACATTTAAAAAATCAATAAATATATAAAATATGAAAACAAAAACAGCAATGATGTGTAAATTCTTTGTATTTCTTTCATTTTACAGGTGTTGATTCTGAAACGTTTCAACTTTATTTTTTAAAAATTTAACAACAATTTTAATTTGTAAAGTTGCTGGATCAAAAACTTTCGATTCTGATTCGATTTTCAAGCGGAATGACATTATGATCAGAGTTTGGCCTCTGAATTCATTCTGTAATAATTATTAAAACATAAAAGATTCGTTTGATGATCCAGATGGAAGATGTAAGTCTCCTTGAGTGAAAACAACAACGGATTAAAGTCAATTTGTACAGTTTTTGGGTCTTATGATATTGCATTTAATTGTCGAATAGCCTTCAGTTGCACTTTGGGTTCAACGCTACGAAAAATCAATTGAATATTGAAAATTGCCAATTGCCAATCAAACGAGCTCAAAGAAACAATCAGTTGAGTTGAGGCATACTAAGTATTTACTGTGGATTGGTCCATAAATATTTAACACCACCAGATATCTGATAGGTTACTGCGCTATATACAATTTCAATATATCCTGTGTTGCATAAAAATGCATAAAACTTCAAAACAACTTGAAAAGCCTAGCAATCGAATGAAACGAGCCCAACAACAACAACAACAACTCGACTGCACTATGTAAATCTCTCTGGAATTACGTAAGCATATTATATATACGAAATACAAAATGTCTACTGCATTCGAAACAAAATAGAAGAATAGAGTTGAGCTACATTTGAATTTGAATCGATTATTTGATATGCTCAACTGCACTGAAACTTCGATGTAAGACTTCAAGAGTTGAAGGCAGTTCTTAGAAGAGTTCTTCTAGTACTGAACTTCATTGTCTTTGCGATAACATCCACTCTGAACTTTGCATATTAAATATTCATAGCGACAATTTGCGTACGAAAAAAGTATACAAAAGATAAAAGACTCAGTTTTAGTTGAATACACTGTCTATACTAGGCAATAATTTTGGAGGATTGTATGTATTTAATTCTTGTTCTCTGCTTTTTACACATACTTCATTGTTATATCATCTTTTTAAGCAGCAACACTTTAAACTCAATATATTTGACATTTTTACATTGAAAAATATCATTTATTTTAATTCATATGTAGTAAAGGAAATATAATTTAAAAATAAAAACATTTGAATTTAATATGTGAATATTTTGTAATACTTAAAGATGTTCTAAATCTGAATTTCGCTTGCAGAGTTCGCTGCCACTATATAATGAAAATAATAATGATATCTGTAGCTGAAATGTTTTTCATAGGGTTCAAGAAAATGTCCATAATTATTCAGGTTCAGGGAGATGGACAAGCAACAACAAAACCTTGCAGACCTTGAACCATTGAAAACAGCAAAAAAAAGAATAGAGACAAACAAAAGCCGAGCAAAGAGAAAGGGAAATAAAACCGTGTGCAACAGTTTTAATTTAAATCTATATTTAGAATTCATAAAGATTTTAAATACATTTAAATTTACACATAATTTATAATAATTGAATATAAATTTAAATTTACAAATAATTCATAATAATTTAATATGAATTTAAATTTACATATAATTCATAGTAATTTAAAATTAATTTAAATTTATATATAATTCATAATTATTTAATATAAACTTAAATTTATATATATTTCATAATAGTTTAGTATAAATTTGAATTTAATTTATGGATTAATAATTGAATACAATTTTAAATTTTTATAGAATAATAATTTAGTGTCATATTAAGTTGTTAATTTTCTTTTAGTACTTTTGATCAACTTCTTTTAGTTGACATTAAATAATGAAATGAACAAATAAATAAATTATGTGCAAGAGATCGACAATTATGTGCAACTCGAAGTTGTCTCTTTAGCCAAAAAGAGTCTAGGCGGTGAGTCGAGACCCTGGGCAATTGTGATAGCTGATAAGCGAAAAGCAACAAAAATATAAAAATGGGAGATAAAGTCAACGTCATGTGCAATTGACTCAAGCAAAGCGTCGCAGTCGCTGTCGACGCAGACGCAGACGCAGACAACTGTTAGAATTAAGTGAGAGTTGACTTGAGTGAGTTATTGTGGCCTGCAATATTAAATAATAGCCGGTTACAAATGTCAGGTAACCGTTGAGAGCGCTCATCGTTCATCGCTCATTGCATATCGCGTATACGCCCCGTACGACGCTGCAAACGCGACCGGCTAAGCGAATCGCATGCCAAAGCAAAACAGGCAATAGTCTGAGTGTGTGTGTGAGTGCAAGTTACTCAAATTGTGAGTGATGAGAACATATGCATCAATATTTACTTATTTTCTACTCACATTTCGCTCGCTCTACGCTCGTTTATCCACTGCACAAAAGCACAGAACACACTTTTGTGAGCAGCGAGCAGCGTCGCAGCTTAGAAAATTCCACTTTCAATTCCAATTCACGATTCCGTATGCGATTCCCATTGCAAATTGCAATTCTCGCTCGCTGCTTTTCTGCTGCTTTTTCGGGGCCTTTTCTTACAGTTTTTCAGTTGCAGTTTTCAGTTTTATTTTGACGCGCGCTGCGACAAAACCGCGTTACAGTTTTCCCCACACACACATAATTTCAAATTGCAGTTACAATTCAGCGAGTTGAGCTTCTTTTCAACAACAAGTCTTTGTATAATGTAAAACCTATTTTTTATTAAAAAAAATTATAAAATAAAAAGTATAAAAATATATTTATTTATATTCGACGAATTTTCGCTAGTCGTTGTATCTAACTGACTTTAACTTACAGCTGTAACTCGATCGTAAATTACACGCTTTCGTTGTGCTCTCTCTCTACACACACACACACACACACACACACACTGAGTGCATTTGTGTGTTGTTTTTTTGTGCGCGCTTCTTGACTGTTTTTTTTTTTGTGTTCTTACTGCACGAGTCTTTGGCAAATTTGCTGAATTTGTCAAAATACAAAAAATTAAGAATTAAGCAAAAAAAAAAAAAAATAAAAATAAAAGTGTGCGAAAATTGAAGCAAAAAATAAATTGAAAATTTTGCTGAAGATCTGCAAAAAAAAAAAAAATAATAATTATCGTGCACGCTTATTGTTTTAAATACAACAAAATACCTAGTCTAAATGAAGTGACCAAGTAAACAATATTATGTAATTTTTAAAAGTAATTAAAGTGCGCGCAAATAGCTAAAAATATATGTAATGAAAATTTATTTACTTGGTAACAAAGATAAATTGTTAAATATGAAAAGGTGTGCTAATAAAATAATTAAAATAAAATAACAAATAATTATAATTATGTAATCTTTAAATAAGTTCAAGTGCTTGCAATAAAATAAATTACAATATAAAATATATTTATTCTCTGCCTAAGAGAAATTATTTAATAATTCTGCAACAAGTTGACGAATTCAATAATAAAACAATCAATTCAATTTATATAAATTAAGAGAGATTTTAATCTAAGAATCTTTTAAACTGAGAGGATAGCAAAGAGAGGGAAGGGAAAATGTGAACTAATCAAAAGTGCATTCAACCAAAAATTATCTATTTACATACATACACACATACGTATGCAGTGCAAAAAGAGAGTGCACAAAACTTAAGCTCAAAACGGAAGAAATAAATAAATAAAAAGGAAATGTAAAAAGTCAAAAAAGTGTAACAATGTATTAAGTAAAAAAAGTGCACAAAACTTAAACTTAAACGATATAAAACAAAATATAAAATATAAACTAAAATATTACAATGTTGGGCTCTTTAGTTTTTTACCCATTAACTTTTTAGACATTTGTTCATTGCACTTGTTTATTGTTTATATATGTATGTATGTATGTTTTCTTTTCTTTTATTTTTTGTTGCGTTTTGTTAATTCTTTTTGTCAAAGTCGATTGTTGGCTGTGGTGGGTGGATAGCGGTTAGAGCGGTGCAGGGGGAGGGTTAAGGTAACTCCTGAGATTTTTGGGGTCTGTTCTGAGATCTGGGCAGCGTCTCTTTGAAATGAAATGAAACGTCATCATCGTCAGCGTTTGAGCGCCAAGTCGAGTCGATTGGTTGATTCTCCCGCTCTGTCTGTGTGTGTATATATTAACCGGGAATGTCTTGGTATGAGTACGCGTGTGCATTCTGCATGTGTGTGTGTGTGTCTGTGTGTGTTTGTGTGTTTGTGTATATGATCATGCGCCAACAACAGTTGGAGAAGCCAGCGCAATTTGTATTTCAATTGACAACTAGCAAATTATAAACAAAATATGTTAAAAAATCTATGACGAGAGACATCTCGACTCAATACCTTTTCAATTAATCATACATAGAGCATGACACAATAAAATTAAAGTATTTCTCTCTCTTTAAGGACTCTTGAGCGACGCTTTTAGACGGCAACTTATTCATTTCATTGAAACAAGTCAACAAAAATGTGAATAAACAAATAATATTCAATTTAAAAAACTTACAATTTACAAATTACTAAACCAAAAACATAGCTTGTAGCATTTGGAAAATGAGACTTAAGTGTACATTAAGATTTAGGACTTAACTTGAAGCTGTAATGAAAAATTGAAACTACCAAAGTGAATTTACCAATTAATATCTGAATAAAATTTTGAGCATTAATTAAAATAAAATTGAAAAAAAGATTGTAGCCAAAACTGTTTGAATATAAATATCTGTGTAATGTAATTTCAAAAATGTTTTTAAGTAAAATATTTAAAAATGCATTACACAAATATTTATATTTAAAAATTATAATTTTACGGAATAAATACGAGAGGAAATCTTTGTCGGATTGACTTTTTATCTCCTTGTCCAAAAAAAAAACATATTTTAAATAATAATTTTTTGTCGACTGCTTTTAGTCGATTTTAAATAAATATAAAAATCCAGATTATTTCTGCCTAAAATTTGAATTCATGGTATTGATTTAGATTTTTTTATGAATTGATTACTTTTCAGTTTTATTTATTTATTTTTAATTTCTATATAATTATTGAAGGGCTTAGTCAGAAGCACGCTTAAATTTGTACATGAGCAGAAAAAACTAACATAATAAAAACTAATAATGGGCAAAAAATGCAAGTGTAATTAACGAGTAATTAACAAATGCAACATCCGTTTTCGATTCTGCCCCATCGATCGACAGTTAATCTGATAAATAGATGAGATGAGCACACTAAAGATGAAGTATCTAAGTGTTTAAGACAGATTTTTGTAAAATTGTTGAGATTCGTGTCGAATAATGTCTGGATTTTGAAATCAAGAAATTTTCGCCTTTAATAATTTAATTTCGTTTTAAATCAAACTTTTCGATATAAAAAGAAATAGGGATATCACAGAAATACCGAAATTAGGTTTATTGAGAATTCTTAAGAATATTAGAAGTGTTTTGAACAGTGTACTAATACGTTAGAGATGTAAATTACATTTAAGTGGGGTCAGCAATTAAACCTAAATCCATATAATTTACATACATATGCATGCATACGTAGATTGTAGATACAAGATATATAGATACGCTTTAGGCCTAACTAGCGGTTTCTCAGCGCATAAAACGGAAATAGCGAAATGGTAATAAACAAAGTGAAAAGCAACAAATAAATCAATGAATAACAGACAATTGGCAAAAGATACAAATATAAATAGACTCGACAAAATAATAGTGAAAAATTTAATTAAGTCAAGTTTAAAACAACAACAAAAACAACAACACAAATACAATGCACACGGCAGAAATACGCAAGCAGAGAGCGAGAGCGAGCGAGAGAGAGAGAGAGAGAGAGGGTTAGCGTGGGTACAGTACAAAAAAAATGAGTGAAGAGTGCAGCAGTTTGAGTGTGACAAAAAATATTACAAAGCTTTGTTAAATGCGGAACGAAACGTAAGAGTAGCAAGCCAGCAAGAGCGACAGAGACAGAGACAGCGAGAGAGGGAGAGTGCACAAGTGTTGGTGTGTTTGGTATTATCACACACAAACCCACACATAGACGATAGCGCTATGCTGTAATCGCAATGCAATTAGCGTTGCCAGCAAAAGCTCAAGTTCACTGACAAAGAAATCAAACACGGACATAATACACACACACACACACACACACACAGAGACACACACAGACACATGGAAAGCTATGCGATAATTTGCGCACTGAGCGAAGCTTTATAAATGCAATCAAATGACGTTAGCTTCACAGCGAGCAAACGATAGACAGCAAGAGAGCGGGAGAGCGGGAGAGCGCGGGAGAGTGCAAGTGATGGAAGCGATGGGAGAGAGCGAGCTTTGGCGCTCTCTTGTCGTGAGTAGGTCAGTCAACGATCTTCGCGAGTTGAGTAAACTGTCTGCCTGTTGTTGTTGTTGTTATTGTTATTGTTATTGTTGCTGCTGCTGCAGTTGGCAACCGGCTTTTAAAGCTTTTGCTTCCGCATTGCAATAAACTTTTATCAATGCCAAATGAGAGAGAAATAAAATATTATTGGGGTTGACTTGAAAAGAGAGAGAGAGAGAGAAAAAGAAAAAAAGTGAGCTTTGTAGCTGGCAAAATCATTTGTATTTGTTTTGTTTACATTCGCCCATATTTGATGTAACTTATTATGCGGTATTAGTTATTATGTCAAAGTCTGAAAAATTATTCAATAATTGAAATGAAATAAGAAAATTCTTTCTTTCAGTTTAGTTTGTACCTGACATATTAAAGATGTCAGAATACATACATATGTACATACATACATATATGTATGTACTTTTAGAAATTAACTTGACAGCTATCTAGTAATAACTCTGCATATAATATTAAATAAATGATTTTGAACTAGAATTTCCAGATAAACTTGATATCTGATCCTAAGCTCTTTTATCTCACTCTCACTCACTCTCACTCTGTCATTCTCTCTATTTCTCTCAATATTCTTGCAATTGGCAAATTGGCGGCAAATAAAACCACACTAATTGCAACACGAGCCATTTAACCAACTCGACTCGAGTTGTTGGCAATTATCAGCAGCTACTTTTTAAAGCCAATCTAACCAGCTAACAACAACAACAACAACAACAGCTACTTACGGTTAACCAGCAACACTTGGCAAGAGTAACAACAACAACAACTTGGCCACAAAAGGGCTAAAATCGTATGGAAGGGGGAAGGGTTGGGGGATGCTGTCGACATTTTGGCTTTGATGTGTATTTAAAATGTTGCTTGTATTAGCCCAGTATACAGACTGATGGGTTTGTGACAATGTCAGTCTGTCTCCAAGAACACCTCAATATCAGAGACTACAAAAATTAGAGTGTCCATATCACGTTCAATTTAGAATTTTATCTACTTAAGGGGTACTTATTTTTTAATTTGAACTTCTTTAAGTTTTTTAAAATCTTTAAATCTTTTTTTAACCATATTTATAATTTTGTTTTGCCTTAAATTTTTATTTATTTTTTTTTATCATATCTATTATATAACAATTAAATTGACCAGATGAAGTTGAACTTTAAATTTACACTACATAAGGGAGCAAAAAAATATTTTTTTTTTGTTTTAACAGCATCAATTTTTGGTGCTTTAAAGATCTTTATTTTTCGCTTTTGTACTATCAACATTTTTCTTATTTATCATAAAATTTATATAAAATATAAATAAAAGAAAAATTGCTGATTCTTCTTTATTATTAATACATATATTCCAAAAATTAAAAAAGTTTGTAATTCTCCTTGTGAAAGACTCGAATTCTTCGTTTACTGGGCATCTAATAGTCGAGCATCTCACGTGTAGTGCTCCCACTTGTTTGTTTGTAATTGTATCTGTTGAATACATGTGGGAAATTATGACTCGTTAAATGCTTCACTTCACTGTTGACCGTTGGACAAACGACTAAACGGATTAATTAAACAGATTTACAAATGTGTGCGTGTGTGTATGCATGTGTGTGTATGTGTAAGCCGCTTGTATTCCCTTTATAAGCTGCATACTTAAAGCCGCCGTCGCCTGCTGGAAACAGTTTTAATTAAAGAAAGGCAAACGAGCGCAATTTACACCTTTGAATTTGGAATTTTGAATTGTGATTTGCTTGAATTGGAATTCGCCAAGTTTGTTGTGCATTTGCGTGGCTTTCATCGTCACTTTCCAGCACTTTCTTTGACATTTTCTTTCCTTAGCAAAGTTATGGGAAAAGTTTTTCCGGGCCAAAGACTTTTGCACAGAAGTGTTGAAGCCATTTAGTTGGCAATTAAGCATGCGATTGTTATGGAATATGAAGTATGCAAATTGCTTGCGTTTGGCTTAACATTCAATTATTGCAAAAATCAGCAGTTGAAAAATATAGCACACACACACACACACATATACAGTGCAATGTGTGTTTATAGTTAAAATTATAAAGAAATGTAATTCGTTGGTATTCAAATTAAAATTGACTTAAAGCAAAAACTTACAAAAATAAAAAGAATGTCAGAAAAATCATAAGATTCAAAAGTACATAAAACTAAAAATGTAAAAAAAAATTTTAACTATCTAAAGAAAAATTTAAAAATATTAAAATTCAATTTTAAATCTTTTTTTTATTTTTAATGTATTTAATGAAAACGAAAGTTATTTTTCTTTAAAAAATAAACACAAGATTTATTCTGTTATTTAAATAAAAATTAACATTTTGTTATTATTAACATAAATTGAGATTTATTGATATATGTAAGTAATCAAATAATTCAAATATTTTATAGTTCTTATTTTTGTTATAAATTTTATAATTGTTACGGTGCCTGCTAAAAATAGGCTTCCAGGCAGCAGACAAAATCGCAGCCAGGCAATTGGTTAGCAGCTGGCTCAATGCTCTCGTGTGGAAGTGTGTGTGTGTGTGTGTGTGTGTGTACTCACTCACACAATCATACACACATCTCAATAAACCCAAGCCTTGCGAAAAGTGTTGTTATGACATTCGCAATCGCATTCGCTGTAGCATTTAGTAACAGGGGCACACAAACAAATAACGTAGCATACTTTTAGGGGTTGCAAAAGTGCAACAACATTAATCTGTGTTGTTGTCCTGCCCCTGTCGCGATTGGCGCTCGCTGGCAGCACATTCGCCACTGGGTGGCCACTGTGCACAGTGGGGCACATGCGCAGGCGCAGCACAGTGTGGCAATCGCATCTATTACATAATTGCAACAGCAGCAACAGCGACTCCTTTCCTAAGGATGCCAGTACCACACAATGTATCTGTGTGTCTCTCTGCCTATGTGTGTGTGTGTCTATGTGTGTGTTGTGCATGAAATGTCGACAGTGAAATGGATAGGCAAAGGCGACGCAGAAACTAAACTCAACTTGTTGCTGACGGTACGCGAAAAGCTGCGCACTAAAATTCAATAATAAGTATCGGAAAAAAGTTGTTTTAAGAATATACATATACACTAAGTCAAGTAATTGTTGTGACAAAATTAAAAATATGAAAATAGTGTTAACCGAAGATACTATTTTTTTTTTAAGTGTTTTTGCACATTAAGACAAATAATTAATTTGACAAAATAAAAAATTTAAAATTAGTTTCCTCTCGTTTTCCGACTCCAAAAACCAAACTAAAATTGTTTACTTAAAAATTTAACAGATAGAAATTCTTTTATTTTAAGTGAAACTAATTACTTCTTTAATTCTGATAAATTTTAACAATTTAACAAAAAAAAAATATATATATGTATGCAGGAGAAATTTATCTGCAAACGGTTAAAATCAAGTTAAAATCCGCAAAAATTGTTTTAAAAATTTAACATTTATCTTCATTCAGGATTGAACTCTATAAGAAACAAATACAAAATGTGGCAGACATTCAAAGATTTTGAAATCAGCTGCCGTGTGAATGTTACCTAAAGTGCAAATTATGAAAATCAAATTGCAATTTGCAAATTCAAACAAAAATCACAATTATGTAAAAAAAAATTATTAAATGTGATTAATACAAAACAATTGGGTCACAATTTGCCCAACGCAAGTGTAAAATCATTTTGTGCGAGCGAAATACAAATGTTTGGGAAATCTTTTCAAAAAGAGAAAATAATCAACTTGGAAGTGGACGTAGGTTATTTAATAAATACGAAAATGGACGACGAGAGCGATGACAAGGATGATACGAAAAGGTAAGCATACATACATATTAGGGTGTCCCTTATTTAGTCAAAGTCAATATTTTAAAACGCATACGGGCTAGTTCTGTTCATTAGGTCCTAAAGCACTCAGAAATAAATTTTTATCTCAATCGGAGTATGGTAACCCGTGCCGACTTGGATCGGAAAATTTCAAAATTATATGGGACAAAAAAAAAAAATTTTTTTTTTTTAATTTTTTATTTTTTTATTTTGTTTATTAGGTCCTAAAGAACTCAAAACCAAGTTTTCACCTTGATCGGAGTACGATAACCCATTCAAATTTGCATCGAAACATGAAAAAACAGTATTTTAACACTGATTATACATTTTTCGATGAATTTTCATGTTTTGATGCAAATTTTACTGGGTTATCGTACTCCGATCAAGGTGAAAACTTGGTTTTGAGTTCTTTAGGACCTAATAAACAAAATAAAAAAATAAAAAATTAAAAAAAAAAATTTTTTTTTTTGTTCCATATAATTTTGAAATTTTCCGATCCAAGTCGGCACGGGTTACCATACTCCGATTGAGGTAAAAATTTATTTCTGAGTGCTTTAGGACCTAATGAACAGAACTAGCCCGTATGCGTTTAAAAATATTGACTTTGACCAAATAAGGGACACCCTAATACATATTATATAGAAATATACATATATACAGGGATGGAAAAAATATTAGAAACGAGAGTCATTTTGGCATTTCAAAACAATTTATTTAATATAATGATAAAAAGTTGCATTGCTAAAACCATCACACACACAGTTTTTAGTATATAATGATTCTTTTTATTAATTAACTACTACTATTAGCTATTATCCTACTAAATCATAACAAGATCCTACATATAGAAAGCTGGTAATGGCTCTTTTATGATGTTAAGCAATATATGAGCCTAAAAGTATGCAATAAATAATATTTCATGTATATTTAAATAAGTAACGTGTATCCTTTAGAAGGGATCTCGACTTTGAAACATTAATAAATTAGTATTAAGTAAAAACTTTCAATCTAAAAAATAAATTAATAATTTCTTCGAATAAATTTAAAAAAAAAAAACAAAAGAAAATAATCGTTTCTATTATTTTTGCAAACACTGTTAAAAATACAGTAGTTCATGTACGCACACAACTGCATAATGAGGTATGATGTGCGGTGGTTAGCTGCAATTGACAGTTATGAATATACGTAGGCAAAATATATTGTGGCCAATTTGCGCAGGCAAAAGATACAAGATACATTTCATTCGCATAGAAATTTAGTAAAGAAATTAGCTGGAAATCTTTCCATGACAGTACAATAATTTCGGAAAAAATTCCATAGAAGATTTGTCAAGGCAAAAGAAGAAGAAAAAGAAAAAAAAATAATTGCTAGAGTTCGCAAATTTTGTTTGCACGCTTCTTCAGAGGTAAGAGACACCACAAACACAAAAACAAAAGCAATCAAAGTCGATTGAGAATCCAATTCACTACCTTAATTAATTTAGTGTAATTCGATTCTAATTTGATTTTGCGCCGATGACCAAGTCTCATATACATACATACATAACTACTGATATATCTTTATTGTGTTTTCTTTTATTTATCTTATGGCTTTTTTCGGTATTGCATAATATTTTGTGTTAAAGCGCTGCGATCGAATTGCAAATGAATATATCAAATTAGAATTTCAATTACCATGAAATGCCACAAATACAGTAAGTAAAATCACTTACAATTTGAAGAATACTTTTGTTGTGAACATTAAAGAAACTCCTAAATAAAATGTTTGATATTAGCGCTTCCAGCTTATTTAACAACTTCAAGTACATTTTTTCACATTTGTAGTATTTATTAATCCAAACAGTTAATCGAGTGCTTTATGAAGTTTTCCACCTACTTTAAACTTTAATAAGTTTTTCAATCTCATCATTCAAACTCATCCTTTGTCCCAAGATGTCCATTTTTTAAGCAACTCAACTTTTTCTTCCCTTAATTTTAAATCTCAAGTTTCAACATTTTAAGCAACTCCTGTCATCATTAATCAAACTTTATTCTGCAAATAAACAATGATGAACCAACTTCAATGAGCTTTCGATTTTTCACGAAATTAATCGAATTAAAATGCCTAAAAATGGTTTAACAACAAAGAATTGTAGATTTTTTGATTTATTTTACATCACTAGCTTAGGGCCTTTTTTTTCAATGTAAATATAAACTGTATCAAAGATATAATTTAAAACTTTACGGTAATTTCTATACATTACATCAAGCACCTTATTTAGACATAAAAAGTGATAATAAAATTAATTGGACAATATGAATATCTTTGTTGTGTCAAAGGAGGACCAAAAAGACAGATACTAAGTTTATTGATGAGGAATATATTTTACATACATATCCCAAAGAAACAGAGATCAAATTATATAGATGATCATATTATATATATTTACTTAAAAAAAAGGCAGGACATTAAGGTAAATAGCTAATATAGCTAATTTTTATATTTTATCATAGACAAAATATACATTTATTTTTAGCACAACAACACTCTCTAACTCCCTAACGAAAGTCTAGTATAAATAGATCTACTTCTATCTTCTTCCCACTTCTCCTTATGTTGCTTTCTCTTTCGCGAAGTCGATGCCATATTTTCTGACATGCAAATGTCAAATGCAAAACTCGAAGCCCAAAAAAATGTTTGTCCTAGCGCAACAAATGAAGAGCGACAACTGAAAAGAAGAGTAAGGAAAAGAAAGCTGTATGTTGTCCCCCACCCTTCCCACTTACGTATCAGTTTATATCTGGTTGATAGCGTAGTTAGGGGTGAATGGGAGAGAAGGGGAAGGGGAAGGGGGCTGGTGTGTGAGCATGTGGGCAGATTTGTCTAATAAACGCCAAACAAAGCATCAATCGCAGAACACACGTGGGCCAAAGGTAAGCAGCTGTTTTTAGGGTGCGTTTTCATCTGTAAATTCATGTGTGGGCGTGACTGTGCATGTGTGTGTGTGTGGGGGGAGGCTGGAAACTCTCTCACTCCAACTTTACATGACGTCAAAAGCAGCCGACCAATTTTTTTATTAGCATTTAGAAAAGTATTAAAAAGTTATGTATTATCTAAAATTAAATTAAAATTAATAACAAACGGAAAGGCCTATAGAAGAGCTCCAGACTATAGGATATCCGTTACTTATTTAAATATACATACAATATATTTTATTGCATACTTATAGGTACATGCATTGCTCATCAACTTAAATCAGTCCTAACTAGCGTTCTGTTTGGGCAATCTTGTTGCGATTAAGTAGGATGATAGCTTATAATAATAAATGACGGTATTTACCAAAACCAGTTTTATATTTATTTAATGTCAAACTTAAAACTTACAAAAAGAAACATAAAATAATAAGCATTTTAAATTAAACTATAAAGTATTGTTATATTATTGTCTAAGTTTTATACAATTTTGAATATTTAACACAAATGTTAAACTAAAGTTAACAACGCTTCTGGCCTTACAATTATTGAATTTATCAGCGTTTCTTTTGGTAACTCGCAGTCTTCTTTGCAGAAAATCCCGCAACCTGAGCGAAAAGAAGCGTCGGGATCAGTTTAACTCGCTGGTGAATGATCTGAGTGCTCTGATATCAACGTCCAATCGGAAGATGGACAAGTCGACGGTGCTGAAGTCGACCATAGCATTTCTGAAGAATCACAATGGTAAATGCACTTAAAGTATTATAATTTATAGACTTCGTCTGATCAATTGATTAACTTTTATTCGCAGAGGCAACGGATCGCTCCAAGGTTTTTGAGATACAACAAGACTGGAAGCCCACATTTCTAACGAATGAGGAGTTTACGCATTTAATGCTGGAGTCTCTCGATGGCTTCATGATTGTCTTCAGCAGCCTGGGCTCCATATTCTATGCATCCGAAAGTATTACCTCGCAGCTGGGCTATTTGCCGGTAGGTGGCGCCAAAATTTAAATTAAAATAAACAGTCATATTTATAATAAAAATGTAATTTGAATTAAATACAAAACACTTTGATTTAAATTAAATTAGTTATGTTCAACTAAAGCGAGAAACACTTTAAAACTTAATAATAATCGCTACAATTTATGTTTTTTCAACTTACAATCAAGGATTTTAAAAGTTCTTAATCGGTTCAGGCTTTTTTTGCAATGAAGAACAGTTAAAAAAGCACAAAAAGAAATTCTAACTACATCATAACAGTTTCAAGAACATTTTTACTTACAAAGTATACAATTTCCACATTTTTAAATGAAATAATAAATAATAAATTGTTTTGCTAAAATATTTAAGTATTAAATTTAAAGACTTGAGTATTTTAAATATTTCATAGTTTATATATTTAAATATTAAATTGAAAGTCTTAATATAAAGACTTAATAATTAATATTAAAATATATGAACTATTTAATATTAAAAAATAAAAACAGTTAATTATTTAATTAAAATATGTTGGAAGTGTTTAAAATTAATTCAACAAAATTTGTAATTATTTTTTGCATAAAGTGACTATTTAGTTAAACCAAAATCTAAATTGTATATTGATTATGTCAATTTCCAATCAATTAAATAGATTAATGACTGTTCCTTTATCGCACAGCATGATCTGTACAACAGGAGCATCTACGATCTGGCCTACGAAACGGATCACGAGGCGCTGCTCAACATCTTCCTCAATCCCACTCCAGTGATCGAGCCCCATCAGACGGACATCAGTCAATCCAACCAGATCACGTTCTACACGCATCTGAAACGGGGCGGACTTGAGAAAGTCGACAGCAATTCGTATGAGCTGGTCAAATTCGTGGGCTACTTTCGCAACGATGCGAATACCCAAACCCAAACGGAGAACAGTCATTGCCAGAGTCAGAGTCAGAGTAGTCAGAAGTTGCCTCGCATCTTCCAGATGCATCCCAATGTCGAGGTGGACAAGAAACTGGTCTTTGTGGGCACGGGACGCATCCAGACACCGCAGCTGAGTCGGGAGATGAGCATCATTGATCCGACGAGCAATGAGTTCACCTCGAAGCACAGCATGGAATGGAAGTTCCTGTTCCTGGACCATCGAGCTCCGCCCATCATTGGTTACATGCCCTTCGAAGTCCTCGGCACCTCCGGCTATGATTATTACCACTTCGACGACCTGGACAGCATTGTGGCCTGCCACGAGGAATGTATGTAAGCTCTGCCTTCTACACTCAGAAAAAACACACCCCAGAATACCTGAAACTTGACTTTCTTTTGCCAATCACGATAATTTTCTGAAAAACATGGCTTTTCTTCAAAAATGTATGACTTTTTTTCTGACAACCAGTGTTTTGAAAACCAAATATATTTTTTTAATAACGAACTTTTTTTAACGATTTTTTTGAACATTTTTCAAAATTCTAGAAATTAAATGTGAGTTATTTCGTAATGATTTAAGACCTTAAAAATCAAAACAATTTCTCAAAAAAATCAAATCTTTCTTTGTAACAAAATGCTATTTTTTATATTCTCTACAATAAAATTAAAAAAATATCGAAAGGATTTTCTGATGCGCCAAATAATCATATTATTTAAAAGATATTTCTGAAAATATAATAAAATAATATTTGTAATAATTAGACATTAGTCTAAGTAACTTGGCGATTTGAGGGTAATCATAATTTTTCTGAGTGTAGTGGAAAGTGACAGATTATCTGATCTGATCTGATCTGTTTTTCCCGCCCATTCCAAAGTGCGGCAGACGGGGGAGGGCAAGTCCTGCTACTATCGCTTCCTGACGAAGGGCCAGCAGTGGATCTGGCTGCAGACGGACTACTATGTGAGCTACCATCAGTTCAACTCGAAGCCCGACTATGTGGTGTGCACACACAAGGTCGTCAGCCACGCGGAGGTCATCAGGCAGAGCACCAAGGAGCGTGAAAAGCCCACGCACAACAACAATTCCAATTCCAACAGCAATTCCAATAGCAATTCCAACAGCAAATGCGCCTCGGCCACAACAACATTGCGGGACTTTGAGCTGAGCAATCAGAATGTGGACAGTCCGTTGCTGGGCAATTCCCTAGGCACGCTCAGCAATGAGGGCACAGCAACAACAACAACAACAGCTGCCGCTGCAACATCACCAACCGTGGACTCATCACCCATGTGGTCTGCCTCTGCCACAGCGGCCACTCCCGCCTCCAGCTCCTGCCCCATCAATCCGCTGAAGACCTCGCGACCTGCCTCCAGCTACGGCAACATCAGCTCCACGGGCATTTCGCCCAAGGCCAAGCGCAAATGCTACTTCTACAGCCACCATGGCAGAGGCAATGAGTCCGACTCCACGTCCATGTCCGACCAGTCCGTCACCAGCCGACAGTCCATGATGACGCACGTCAGTTCGGTGAGTGCACAATTATCATTATAAAAACAATTCATTATTATTAAGCATTAAAATATATATATTAAAACACCTTAAATTTAAATACTTGTAACGAATTTTGTTATATACACTTTAAAAATACCAAAATTATTTGGAATATAGCATAAGTAATGATCATTGATGGGTTGATGATAAAATATTGATATATCGGTAACTATTTTTGACAATAATATGTTTTTAAGGATATTTTTTTAATTCTAATTTAATATCGTGTGATAATATTGACGTTATCGATAGTTTGATGTCAAAATATCAATATTTTTGTTGTTATCGAAATACTATCGATATTTTTTTTATATATCAAATATAAATAATATTTCATTTTTATCGAAATACTATCGATATTTTGTTGTTAAAAATATCAACTAAAAATATTATGGTTTGTCATCGAAATATGATCGATATTTTTCTTTTCAAAATATCAAGTACATATTTTTTTTATTATCGAAAATTGATATCAAATAAAAGTATCAACATTATTTTTCTGACAAAATCATCTCATAATATTGATATTATCGATATTTTGTTGTCAAAAATATCAAGTAAAAATAATATATTTTTTTGTTATCGAAATACTATCGATATGCCTATTTAAATGCTGTGGTATTTCCTTAGCAAGGTCAACGCCAGCGCTCGCAGCGTCATCATCATCATGGGCGGGAGCACAGTCAACATCAACATCAACAGCAGCAACATCATCATCTACAGCAGCAACAACAGCAGCAGCAGCAGCAACAACAGCAACAGCAGCAGCAACAGCAGCAGCAGCAACATCCGCTTCATCATCATCACCATCACCTGCAGCTGCAACAGGCGACGGGACCACCGAAATTGGTGCCCATTTTGCCGCTGGCGCCAGCACAGATTGTGACGACGAGCAATGCGTGTGCGCAGTTCCCGCAGTCGAATTATCCGCTGGCGAATCCGCAGCTGGTGGCACCGGGCGGCTTTTTAGAGCCACCTCAATATCTGACCGCGATCTCGATGCAGCCGGTGATGGCGCCGTTTCCGGTTGCTCCCGTGCTGTCGCCGTTGCCGCTGCCGCCGCAGCAGCAGTCGGCGGAGCTGCTGATGACGCCGACGCAGAGCCAGCTGCAGGATCAGCTGCAGCGGAAGCACGACGAGCTGCAGAAGCTGATAATGCAGCAGCAGGACGAGCTGCGCATTGTCTCCGAGCAACTGTTGCTGGCGCGCTACACGTATCTGCAGCCCATGATGCCGATGGGCTTTGCGGCAGCAGCTGCTGCTGCTGGTGCTGTTGGTGTTGCCGGTGTTGCTGGTGTGCAGCGCAACTTTAACTTTAGTGGCAGCAATGCCGTGGAGCCGCAGTTCAATCAATATGGCTTCGCCTTGAACTCGGAGCAGATGTTGAATCAACAGGACCAACAGATGATGATGCAGCAGCAACAGAATCTGGTTAATCAGCAGCACAACAATCACATGCAGCAGCAGCAGCAGCCACAGAATCAGCAACACTTGGCACAGCAACAGTTGCAGCTACAGCAGCAGCAACAGCAACAGCAATCACAGCAGCAGCAGCAACAGTCGAGCAGCAATCTGTTGTCGCGGGAGGATATGGAGGATATTGATGCGTTTCTCAATCTGTCGCCATTGCAGCATCTCAACAACAGCAGCAGCAACAATAACAACAACAACAACAATCATCATAGCAACAACAGCAACGGCAACAACAACAACAACAGCTCCAATGTACAAAATACAAATGAGGATTCGTTGCTCTCCTACATGCAAATGGCAACAGAATCGAGTCCCTCGCTCAACTTTCACATGGGCATTAGTGACGACGGCTCCGAGACGCACAGTGAGGACAACAAAATGATGCAAACATCCAGTCAACTGCATCAGCAGCAACACTTATTGCAGCAGCAGCGACAGCAACAGCAACAGCAGCAACAGCAACAGCAGCAACAATTGCAACAGCAACTACAGCAGCAGCAGCAACAACAACAGCAGCAAACAAGCAACTTTTTCAGCGGCAATCCCTTTCAGAACCAAAATCAATTGCCCAACGATCTGGAGATATTGCCATATCAAATGTCCGAGCAGCAATCGGAAAATCTGTTCAGCGGTCAATAGTATATGGGCCCCAATCAGGGGGCGTGGCATGCGACTTGATATTCCTTGAAAATACAAAACTCCAACAAAATATTTAGGTGAATGGGATATCCTGGAAACAGGATAAACTTTAACTTCATTCCTTTTTGTATCATTTAAATTAAAAATCAAAATTTATTATAGAGAATAATGAAATTTCAACTTTTGTTTAAAAATCAGAAGAAAACTATAGTATGCTTATCATACAAATTTGAAATAATAGTAATGTTTTTAAAATGAAAATGCTTATTAGTAAAAGATACCAAATTAAATTTTGGAATTTTCTTATGTGTATTAAATTTGTAGCTTACATATTTTATTGTGTTGCGAAATTGAAAATGAAAACTATTCAATGACTATTAAATATCAAATTGTTATTTCATTATTTTTTAATAAAAATCTAAAATAATTTCAATTTTAGAATGGATATATGTATATTTAAAATTATAATCATTGCGGTCCCTGCCTTAAACTTAATCATCGTTAGTATCGTAGTAAATTGCATAGTGATAAGAAAGGCAGATAAAATTTGTATTATGCTAAAGCCCAATTCCAATTCAAGTTCCAATTCCAAACTCAATATTCAGCTTATGGCTCTCTTTATCGAATATGCCCAATGCCCAATTTACTATCGTAGTTGTAGATCTCAACAGACTGATTGTACTCCTTACTCCCTAATTAAATCAAATTCAATTTCATTTTTGGGGGCTCTCATTAATAGAAAGAGATACTAACTTAAGTCTTTAGTAGTTGTGTTTAAGATTAACGAAATAAGAACAGCCCAACGTTACTAAATATTAGTTACAATTATCCAGTAACAGGGATCTCTGATATATAATCGAACCTAATTTTAAGTATATAAACTATGCTAATTTAAGAAATGTACATGTATATGAATTGTTAAAAATATATTTGTAAATACATATAGTTGTATATTATTTCAAAGACTGAAGTCATAGAGTTTATTGTAAATGATTTGTTGATTCTGTATTCTATTGTGTCTAGGATTGTAAGATAGTACATAAGTCGAAACTCAGGTTGAGATTGCAACTGAATTATTTGCTGTGAACATTTTCAAACATCCAATTTGACTGTTAAGCACACACAAATCTATTATTATTATAATTAATACGTTTTAATTAGTTATTATTTGAGATTTGACTTCTAATCGGCATTTGAAAATTCCTTCAGAAAAGTGTGTGTTTCTAAATTCGAAATTGACGAGAGCCAAATGCTAAGAACCTAAAACTTAAACACATGAAATGGCATCAACTCACGATTATTGTTAAAACAGAATAAGTAAGACATAAGATAAGAATTAACTGTACATACCTATACAAATTAAACTAAACTCAATTAAGCTTGTAAATAATTGATTTAGATCGAATCAAATAAACAAAAGAGAAACTATTTAAAACATATATAAATGCATAGAATTTATTACGAGTATGAAATAATATAATAGGTATAATATCAGTAATAAGTAGATAAGAAATTGATACTAGACACGCAGCTTGGCAATCGCATTCTGAAGTATCTGAAACTCGCAGTTGATGTTGTTCATCAGATTGTTGATCTGGGGCTTCGAGTCCAGAACCTCGATGCTCTGTGTATAGGCATTGTAGCGCACACCAAACGGACGGGGAATCGAGTTGGCGAATTTACTAGATAGACAGATAGGTAGATAATTAATAAATGTTTTATATGTTTTTATTCTTATAACACTCACATGGTCTTCTCTTTGGCGCTTTCAAAGCTGTCGGCCACATAGTAAAGTGGCTGGAACTGTGTTATGGGATACTTGGTAACACCTGTTACCTCTGGCTCAAAGTCCTTCAGCTGTGGCTTCTCCGTCAGACAATATTCCAGCTCACCATAGGAGGAGAGGAGACCGGCGCCAAAGGCCTTCAACTCACCATTCTGGCGACACAATCCGTACTCCACAGTGAACCAGAAGATCTAATTAATTGATATTGATTGACAAACTTAACACATTTCAGCCATATTTAATATTCAATCTAGAACTCACAGTGGACAACTTCTCGATGTAATCATCGGGTGCGCCCAGGGAAGCCAGTCCAATCTCCTGGCTGAACTGGGCAAAGGCCGGATCGGCGAAGAGGGGAACGTGTCCCATTAGCTCATGGCACACATCCGGCTCCGGGGTGTACATCGGCTTGCTGGGATGCCGGATGTACTGGGTGGAGTGGAAGACGCGGAAGGCGAGGCCGGCGAGGAAGTCCCGGGAACTCAGGAGACCAGCGACAGGACGGAGAGTGAAACCCGTGCAATCTAATAAAATAAATAACAATTCAATAAATTAAATAAAGGTGAAAATAACTTAGGAATTTTAATATAATAAAAAAAGTATCATTTAATTTGTTAATTTAATTTAATTTAATTTAAATTTGTGTGTATTGTACTTTTGAATTGGTATCTTAAAATATTTATTTCTACTTTATTTAATAGGATAAACTTAAAAAAAATTTTTCAATTTTGAATAATTATAAAATAGAACTTCACCTAATTAGATATCGACTGTTTTTTAAATTGTTGAAACTAAATAAATAAAATCATTAATGGATCAATAAATATATGATACATTTTTACCATCAAGATTAGCAGAATATTATAATACGCTTATATCCATAGAATATTAACCTATGAAAATATATCAATAACAAAACATAAATAATAGGCTAAATAATTAATTAATATCATCAAGAAATATAAAGATTAGAATATGTTTGTATTTAAATAAATAGAAAATACTTGAATAAATCAACAACAAAATATAAAATTATAAGCCACAAGATAAGCTGCATAATTTAGTAATAATCTATAAACATACCTCAGTAAGTATACATAAATAATTAGACAAATATGAAATAAACACATTAATATTTGAATATTTACCCCTCAGGAAGTTGGAGACATCCTCCAGCTGGGGAATGTTGTCCTCCCGGAAGCCGCAGTTGTCCACCAGCAAAGGAAAGACGTGATTGTACTCGCGGCAGGCGTGTGTCTTGTACAACTTGGTCAGGTTGCGGAAGATGATGCCCCAGGTCTCGATCTCCTCCTTGCTGTACTCGACATGTGGCAAGGGCTCGCCGTGTTTGTAGTTGTAGGCAATGTCGGCAAAGTACTTGCGACGCTGGCGATACGCGCTGTCTGTGAATCCCGGATGATCCGACTCCAATTCGGCGCCGTAGCTTAAAATCTGATTGGCAAACCTGTCCAGATCGCGTATACGACGTGGGAACCACGGCACTGCCGTCTCATTGTCCTTGTAGTCACGGGAGATAATGTTGAAGTAGTTGCACTGCTCCCGCAGATCCTCGATGGCCTTGCCCAAGGCGCCAGTCTTGCCGTCGCATTCCACGAAGAACTCGTAGCCAGGAACACGCAGCGAGGAGCGGGATTCAATGTGCACCAGGTTGATGTCGTGCTGCTTGAAGATGGCCAAGATATTGGCCAAGGTGCCGCTGGCCAGCGACGAGTCCTTGGGCGAGAACAACAGGCAAATATTACTCGCCTCCTTGACGTCGACTCCTTCGGCAATGTAGGCCGAGTCCTCGATACGCGTCGGCTGGAAAAAGTAAATCAAAAAAATTATTTAAAAATTCGCTTTGATTATAATTAATTTGCCTACATTGTTATCAGCATCAATTGCTCAATTTTATAATTATTTATAATCTAATTCACATCAGAATTGGAATATTTATTGTTTTTAATTGTAAACAGATATTCTCAGCAATGTTTTGCCCACTGCCTTGATTGATAGTTCGAGTTACAAAGGTCAACAGCAGCTCAAGTTTCATTTTATAGGTTTCTAACCGCAATATTCAATTGCAGGGCCAGAGTCTTGAGTGTTTTTTACCTTAAATTTAAACTTTTTCAATAATAATAAATAAATATTTATTTTATAGTTTTATTTTTTTATTTTTTTATATTTGTTGTGATCACCATAGCTATTTTTGTTATATTTTTATTTGTTAATTAACTGAAATTTATTAATAATTAATTTTAATTATTTATTTTAATTTTAATTATATATTTCTTTAATGGAGTTTATAATTGCAATTATTTCACATTGTGTTTATTTGTGTCACTTAATGGCACTTTTAGTTTTTATAATTTCATTTTAGAATATCATAATTCCCAGCTGCGTAGTGTACGAACCTTATCGAAGGAAGCTTGACGTTGATACATTTTTTGAATATATATTTCAGTCACTCACAGATATGTTTGAAAAAGAAAATCAATGCAAATGCACCGCACAGCTAACGATTTCAAACTGATTTGATTTTTGAGTCAGTCGAGCGTTTTTATAGACTTGGCTCAGCAGCAGCAGCAGCAGCCACAGCAGCTAATCTTAGAGACAATAACAAAAATAATAGAAAATTAATACACGTAATAATGACAACAACAACAACAACAAATCGAAAGCAACCAGAGCGAGATCGAGATCGAGAACGAGAACGACGCTAAACCGAACTCGGGGGTTATCAGCTCAATAAACTCAAACTCAATAGACTTGATAGGCTTTTTTCATTACAGTCTCAGTCTCAAATATTAAACGTATTTTGTATTTGGAATATATTTATTTATTTCACTCTTATCGCCAAACGCGTACGCTGCTTGTGGTCCATGGTGGATAGTCTTATAAATAAATACTTATTTATTTGCACAAAATTATTATACAACAAAAAACAGTCGAAACGAAATCAAATCAAATCGAATCGAAAATCATAATAAAAATAGCGGAATTATTCTACTATGAATTCTAATAACAATAACAAGTTCTAACCAAACGAGTTCAACGGCATTTCTGGGCAATTATTGGAAGTAAATAAACTTTAAAAATTCAGTATTTGCCGGTTTTGAGCTTTCTAAAACTGGCATTATAGTCGAGTTCTACAGTTGAAGCAGTTGAACGATTCTACAACCCGTCCAGAGTTTTTCAACAAGTGGCACATAGTTTCTATATTTTAATTCCATTTCAGTTTTTACTGCTTATCAATTCAATAGATTCAAACGAGTCGCAAGTGTGCGAAATCAGCTTTCAATCAACGAGGCCTCTTTGCACTCAGCACGCGTGGCACTTGATTTGCTTTGTTTGGTTTTATGTTTTATGGATCGCACATCTGACTGTGTAACTGTATCTCAGTATCTGTATCTTCGGCAGATTGTGCAGATCGTCAGATTCAACTTTGGGCTCTTTAGCCGTGTTTAGTCACAACCAATTTATTCAAATCTGATGCAATATGGCGTGAGTTTTACATCCAATTCATTATTTTGCTATTCATAGCAAATATATACAAAATGTGTAAGCTATTACGCATTTTAAAATAAATTTAATTAAAAACATTGTAATAAATATACACGGATGTATGGATATTATCGGTGCCCGAGTAAAATTTCCCAAGCCAATGAAACGATCCTAGTTTCGTCCTGACAAATCTAAAGAGACTTGTCCTGCTAAAAATGCGCAAGTATTTAAATGAAATATTACTTATTCTTTCTTTCTTTCTAGCTCTTCGCCTAATGAAAAACTCATTTCAATTAAATTTGAGCCTCTTTTTTTATTCCTTAAATATATAAATCGTAACATTCATGCCCCAAAACGAATTTCCGTACAAAAATAAACAAATTTTAAACCTCTAAATACAATGCACATATAAAATTAAAAAAATTATATTTATTAAATAAGCAATTATTGATAAAAATGCAATCAAGAGTTTGAGTGTTTTATAAAAGTTCGATACACTTAACTAGCATAAATGATAACTAACTAATAGCTGATTAGAAATTAGCATATCGACGCCAGAGCGAGGTGAGCAGGCCGCGTTTTGGCTCAGTGCGTTGACTCGATTGGGGGCGAACGTTCCTCAGAGTGCAGCCGACGGGAAGGTTGACCTGCAAAGATACAGATATAGATATAGATACAGATACAAAGAGTTAAAGATTCTTAGAGATACAGATAGAGATAGAGAGAACAGATTCGGATACAGATACAGATAGAGACAACAGATACAGATTGAGATACAAAGATGCTTAAATGCCTTCACCGAATTGATCGGATTACATTAAGTGGCATTAGAATTGATCTTGGAAGGTCGGATTCTGTTCAATCAGAGGCTTCAATCAGAGTGACTCACAGATTCTCTAGGCGTCACTTTAACAGGCTCCTTGCCGGGACAAACAACGTACGATTCGAACCCGACAACGAGGCTGCTGTGGGTTTCCTGGCCAGGATAGGAAAACTCAGCGGGAAGTGGAGCAGATGCGGATGCGGATGAAGATGTGCCAGCTGAAAGGGGAATAGACAGAGCAAGTGTCGTTAATTGAGTGCAACTAAATAGGAATTCTGTTCAATTCTTACGTTTAACGTGAATCCGGAAGGAGCATTGCACAGTGTGTCCATCTGTGGTGGTTGCCTCATATTTCACAGTGTGATCGCCCACGCCAAACAGAGCACCAGGGAACTAAATGCAGATCAAACAATTGTGATAAATTCATATATATACTCTTATCTTTCCATATACTCACATGTGACTTGAAGATCTTTAGGAGCTTGCCCTCAAAACGCGGCTCTTCCCAGAGCACAGAACGCAGGTTTTGATGCTCCTTCAGCTGCACCTCCAAGGAGGGGGGACAGTAGCTGGACTTGGAGCTGCCGAGGTCGATGCGAGTGCTTTCCGCAGCCCGCGAAGATGATGGCGACTCTTCAATGGTGTTCTCAGCCAATCTGGTCAGGGACGCGGGGGATGCATCGATCAGACTCTCGAATTGTTTTGGCCCAGACGCAGCACTAAATTGGAACTCGGGAAATTTGGCGGGTACTTTTCGCTCGGGCAGGGAAAAGGGTTTCAAGGCAAAAGGATTCGCGGCCAGCGATGTCCTCTTGATGGTGATGATTGTTTGGCAGCCAACGGTCTGTTGTGTCACAGGATCGTGGGCTCTGAAGATGATCCTGTGCGTTCCCTCGGCCAGATGTCCCTGCAACTGTTTCGCCCATGCGGGAGACGTGGCAACATGTCGATAGTCCACGTTTGTGGCCGGTCTCTGTAGCACAACATGAGCCTTGGTCTGGAGCGGATTGAGCACGATAACCACGTTCTCAGGACACTTGATGTAGGGCTTGATGTGTTGGGATGGATGTTGAACGGGCAACGACGCCGATTGCTGGCCAAAGGACTGACTCTGCCAAGGTGCCCGCATCCGGGTCGTAACGTCATTGTTCAAGCTAAACCCAAATGGTTTGCACTCCAAAGCACTGCCCAAGGACCAAAGTCCATTCCAGCAGGAAGTTAACAAGCCTCCAACTGGCACATAGCCCATGTTGCACTGCAATTGACAGACTGCGTTACTTTTGGAGGCACCTCGAGTACAGCTCGCTGGAGTGATGACGCCATTGCGAGGCGCGGGCAAGGCCGGGCAGCTGGACGTGTGAGTGGACACCGCTGCAAAAGGATCTGTCATCCAAACACGACGCGATTGAGTCAGGGCTGAAAGAGAATGAGGTTATTAGAGTACTCGAAGAAGTTGAAAATCTAGGGACGAAAACATTTTCATGCCCCAAAATTTAAAGTAAAAATACATTTTTAGAAAAATGTTTGGCGTTCGGCACGCTGTGCAATTAACCAATATACTAATGTACTAGAAACAATTTGAAACATATGTCTAAGAGCCCTTTCAAATACCTTTCCAACAATATATATAACTTATCTGTAGCTTCAGTCGTTTGCAAACTGTGGGGATGACAATTTTAGCCATTTCCCGCTAAACTAGGGTTTTTTTTAATCCTCGTAGAACGAAAGTTTCTTGGGTGTAAGCCATCTCAATAGAGTGTTGCATGAATGGAAAAGAAATTCAAGATACTTACGCACACACTTGTTTGCCTCTCCCTCCCAGTGGCCGAACTCTCCGCAGGTCCTGATCTCCGATCCGATCAGTTGATAGCCAGGGTTGCAACGCACCTTGCAGCGTGTGTTGTAGAAGAGCTTGCGCTTGTGGCGATACTTGTTGCAGTGTGCCTGGCCATTAGCCGGCGCCTGGAAGCGCACACATTGATCTCTAGGTGTAGCAGGTGTTCCAGAGATCACCGATGGGGTGAAATGAGGAAGGCGTGCTGGAGGAATCATCGATGGGTTGAAGGTGGGCATAGGTGTGCGAGGTGGTAGAGGAATCGAAGGCTTGGCAGCTATTTCCGGATTCACTGAAGGGATCAGGGGACTAGCAGGTGCTACGGGAATCCTTGGAGGCAGCGGTCTCAAAGGAACCTCTGGGAGCGGTGACTGAACCGGAGTTTTCAACTCTATTCTTGGTTTTAAATCAATGCAGCTACGATCATCAAAGGACAAGGTCTTGCCATCGTCACACTGGCACTTGAAGCTTCCAGGCTCATTGATGCATCTCTCCTGGCAGCCGCCGTTGTCCACAGAGCACTCATCGACATCCTCGCAGTCGTGTGAGTTCGCGGCAAGCTGGAATCCTTCGGGGCAGAGGCACTTGAAGGATCCCTTGGCATTCTCACACTGATGCGAGCAGCCGCCGTTGTTCACCCGACACTCGTCAATGTCCACACAGCCTCCGTCGACGCCAATCAGCATTCCCAGGCCACAGTCGATGGGTTCACATCCCTTTTCAGT
Organism: Drosophila subquinaria; assembly: GCA_037043405.1. Taxonomy (NCBI): domain Eukaryota; kingdom Metazoa; phylum Arthropoda; class Insecta; order Diptera; family Drosophilidae; genus Drosophila; species Drosophila subquinaria. The sequence goes on from JBAMBL010000738.1 coordinate 156,026, forward strand.
GTGTTGAGTGCCGGGCGGACAACCCACGAGGACGGGTTGACAGCTGTGTTCGTCCTCCTGCAGCTGGTAGCCCAAGGGACAGCCGCATTCGTAGCTGCCCGGATGGTTGATGCACTCGTGGGTGCAGCCGCCTGCCAGGAGGCCGGCGCACTCATCCACATCCTGGCAGGTGCGACCATCGGCGGTCAGCTCGTAGCCCTTGTCGCAGGCGCAGCTGTGCGAGCCTAAAAGAAGAGATTTTCTTGATAAACAATATTCATGCATAGATATGTATCGATGTATATCGTCATCGATATGTTATCGATATGTCGACATGGAGTCATGTGTCGATGCATATGTTTTGCTTGGTTGATATTGAAGTAGCACCTAGATAATAATATTTTTGATATTTTCGATAAATTATCGATAAACAAATATATCTGGTAAAAGTATTGTCCATATTGATATTATTAGAAATATGATCAATTTGATGTAGGGCCTAGATATTTATATTGTCGATAATTTTGAAGAAAAAATATCGAGTAAAAATAATATATATCGATACTGACGCCTTTTAAAATAGTGTGGATATTATGGATATTATCAATAAATATTTGTTTCAAATATATGAAAAAATAATTAAAATTTTACCACCTCAAAATATTAACGATACTTATATTGTTGATATACTATAAACACTCCTACCTAGAAGATTAATGCAAATCCCGCTACAATTACCAAACTCAATGGAGCACTCATCAATGTCCAAGCAATTGAAGCCATCGGAAGCGAGCTCGAATCCCGCATTGCAAGCACAGGCAAAGCCACCGGGTTGATTCACACAGAGCTGGGCACAGTTGCCATTGTGGAGCAGACACTCGTCGTGATCACGGCAGGTGCGAGCATCTGCATCCAAGCTGAAGCCCAAGGGACAAGCGCATTGAAAGCCACCCGGCAAATTGATGCAGAAATGCGAGCAGTTGGCATTCGAAAGCGAGCACTCGTCAATGTCCAAGCAAGCGGATGATAATGATGATGATTGAGATGATGATGATGATTCAGATGATGATGATGATGCAGATGATGATGTTGAATAGCCCAAAGCATAGCCTGGCTGGCAGAGACAAGTGTAGGAGCCATTGAGATTCTCGCATTGCATGGCAGGATCACAATTGTGTCTCCTGGTCGCACACTCATCAATGTCGAAGCAGAAGCCACTGAGTCCTGGCATCTCAAGTGGCTCGTAGCCAGGTGCACAGAGACATTCATACGAACCTACAAATGAATATCGGCAAATAGATTTCAAATATTGACAGGCATGAAACAAATTACAAGAAATACCTGGCGAACAGAAATTGAAGAAGGAGCAAAGAAAAAAGCTCAAAGCTTTGCTGTCTATTTCTGTTCGCCTGGTAATTCAGCTCATACATACATACAAGCATGCAAACATACAAACATGCAAACATACATACACAACTACACAAATACATACATACCAAGAGCTCAAAGAATTACCAGGCGAACAGAAATGAGCAGAAAGCAAGCGAATGTGAGAGAGAAATAATGAGAGAGAGTATGACCTTGAGCTTCTGTGCTTCAAATTAAATTTTCACTTGCTGCTGATTTCTGTTCGCCTGGTATTTCAGCTAGAGTTTTATACATACATACAAACATAATCATACTTACATGCATACATATTTAAACATACATACATACTGACATACAAACTTATATAAATAGTCAAAGTACCAGCTGAATTACCAGGCGAACAGAAATTAGCAGAAAGCAATCACATTTGATTTGAGTGAAAATGTGACTTTGAGTTGCTGAGCTGAGTGAAATTTGTTCTGATTGAGTTGATCGTTAAATTTGAGTTGCTGACTCGAAAGACCTTCTACAAATTCTGTGCGCCTTGTAATTTTTATAAATTTCGTTAGTTTGTGACAGGGATTAAAACCCTAACCGAAACCGTAACCTTTAACCAGTAAAAACCGATTGAAATTTGAAACCGTAACCGAAACCGTAACCGAAAAATAAAATTTTCATCTGACCTAAACCTTTAAACCGAAACTCTGTAAACCGAAATAACCGTTTAGTAACCGTTTCATTTGTAAGGGTTAATTTCGGTTTTTCATACATCTTAAAATAAATTTTTATTTACAATTTTTATAATAAAAATTGAAAAAAAGTTTTATTTTTAATTAATATTTTAAAAATTGCAAATAAGAGTTATGGTATAACTTTAAAATACAATTCTAAAAACATGTTTTATTATTAATTTTTGTTATAAAAATTAAAAAAAAAAAAATAATAATAATTTAAAACGAAAAACTTTGAACTGTTTTTTTTTTTTTTGTGAACCGAAACCATACCGTTATATTTCAAAACCGAAACATACAAAAACCGGTTCACCGTTACGAAACCTTTATTCAAAGATTTTGCGTAAGCCATAACCGAAAACCTAAATCCAAACATAACCGAAACCGTAACTGAAACCGATATTCGTTTGGGTTTTAATCCCTGGTTTGTGATCTTATAGATCAAACTTTTTGTTTTGGGGATATCTCAACCAATCTGACAGAATCTGCATCTTGAGCTGTCTTTGGTATATCTGGAAATATCTGAATCAGATTCGCAGACTGGGCGTTTTCTGTTGTGTTGTATGGCTATCTAAGTATCTAGGGTACTCTGCTGTCGAGTGCACTCGACTGTAGACGTTCCTTAGTAGGAGGATTCTACGCACCTGGCGAATTTCGGCACAGTTGCTGGCAGCCGCCGTTGTCCGTTGCGCACTCGTCGACGTCCTGGCAGCTCTTGCCGTCGTCGCTCAGCAGGAATCCCCGGCTGCAGGTGCAGGCGCCCTGCTCAGCACTCAGGCAGAGCTGCTCGCAGCCATTGTTGTTGACGGCACAGGGATCGGGGGCCACGCAGGTGAGTCCCTCAGGCTCCTGGAGGGACATGCCGCGCGGACAGAGGCACTGATAGCCGCCGGCGGTGTTGAAGCAGTCGTGACTGCACTTGTGGCTGCCCGTCGAGCACTCGTCGATGTCCTGGCAGCTGAAGACCTCGCTGGCGTAGCCGGGCGGGCACAGGCAGCTGAAGGTGCTGTTGTCCTCGCTGACGAGACAGGTGCCAGGACGACAGCGCTCGTGCCCCTGCTCCCGACTGCACACGCTCTCCACCACCTGGCAGCTGTGCTGATCCTCGCCCAGAGTGTAGCCCTCGGGACAGACGCACTCGTATCCGCCACTCGCCAGATTCTCACAGCGATGGGCGCAGCGCGTGCGACCCAGCTGGGGATTGTCCAGGTCCTGGCAGCTGTCGGGCGTACAGCTGCTCTGATCCTCGAGCAGATGGTAGCCGTCACGGCAGCCACAGCGGAAGGAGCCAATCGTGTTCTCGCACAGCTGCTGACAGACCCGATGGGGCACGTGCTCCGCATTGGCGTCGTCCTCCAAGACAATGTCGCACTCGTTGATGTCCTGGCACTCGCTGGCATCCGCCGACAGAGCGAAGCCCGGATTACAACTCGGCTTCACTTCCGGCTCTGGCTCCGGCTCCGACTTCACCTCGGGCTCAAATGGTTCAGGTTCCGGTTCAGGTTCCGGTTCCGGATGCGGTTCCTCTGCTTTGGTTGGTTCCAGTCCCACTTCGATTTCATCCACTTCCTTGGACTCCTCCTGCACAGTTTCCTCTTCGACCTCCTCTTTGGTGTTGGTGTTTAGGGGAATCACACAGCGATAGGATCCGGGAGTGTTCTCACACCCATTGGCGCACTCGGCACTCAGTTCCGGATTGACGCACTCATCAATATCTAGAATCAGGTATCAGGAAAAAACAAGTTTAAAGAAAATAAACAGGCGGGTGAGGCTATAGTCGAGTTCCCGACTATAAGATAACCGTTACTTATTAAAATATGAATAAAAAAATTTTATTGCATACTTTTAGGCTGCCGCATTGCTGGAAACTTAAATCAACCATTACTACCGTTCTGATTGACAGATCTTGTTGCAATTGAGTAGAAAGATAGCTTATAATCAGGGATTAAAACCCTAACCGAAACCGTAACCTTTAACCGGTAAAAACCGATTGAAATTAGAAACCGTAACCGAAAAAAAAAATTTTCATCTGAACGAAACCTTTAAACCGAAACTCTGTAAACCGAAATAACCGTTTAGTAACCGTTTCATTTATAAGGGTTAATTTCGGTTTTTCATATATCTTAAAATAAATATTTTTTTTCAATTTTTATAATAAAAATTTAAAGAAAGTTTTATTTTTAATTGATATTTTAAAAATTGCAAATAAGATTTAGTATAACTTTAAAATAAAATTTTAAAAGCATGTTTTATTATTATTTTTTGTTATAAAAATTTAAAAAACAAACTAAAAATAATTTAAAACAAACAATTTTGAACTGTTTTTTTTTGCCGACTCATAGGTCTTGTTTGCAATCTCTGATAATTTGTTATTAGTTTTGTATCCTATTTTTGATTTTATTTTTTATTTTTAATTTTGATTTATACATATGTGAAATAAATATGTAAATGAAACATTAAGAAAGTTATGCCTTTTTAATTATTATTATTTTGTTAATATAATTATATTTTTACAAAGAAATTTTTTTTTTGTGAACCGAAACCGTACCGGTATTTCAAAACCGAAACATACGAAACCCGGTTTACCGTTACGAAACCTTTATTCAAAGATTTTGCGTAACCTATAACCGAAAACCTAAATCCGAACATAACCGAAACCGTAACTGAAACCGATATTCGTTTCGGTTTTAATCCCTGCTTATAATAATAGCTAACGACGGACAGACGAACATGGCTATATCGACTCAGCTGCAGATTATCAAGAATATATACACCTGTTATCTATTAAGTAAACAGAACAGACTCACCTATGCAAGTGTTGCCAGTCTGAACATCGATTTGAAATCCCTTTTCACAGGCGCACTCGAAGCTGCCGGGCAAGTTGTTGCAGATCTGAGAGCAGCCGCCATTGGACTCCTGGCATTCATCGATATCTGGCAAGAGGCAAGAATAAGTTGTGGATTACTGTGGACTATGGGCTGGACCTACCAAGACAGCTGGACTCGTCCGTGGGATCGAGGGTGAAGCCGCTGTGGCAGCTGCACGAGAGACGCGGCTCGTTCTCGCCGGGGAACAGCAGTCGCTCGCACTTGTGGGCGCATCCGCCGCGATCCTCGCCGCAACTCTCGTCCAGGACTCGTGGCGTAAACGGATCCTTCGTGGGGGCAACCACAATGCTAATATCAGTGGCAGCTTCCGTCTGCACAGCATCTGACTCCACAGGCACCACAACAACGGGTTCGATCACAGCTGGGGCATCGACTGCTGGTGCGGACTGTACTACAGTGTCAGCTACAGGTTTTGTCTCAAAGTCAGCTGCAGATTCAACCACAGGTGTGGCCTCAGACTCGACTGTCGGTTGATCGATAATCTCTTGGTTTCCAGTCTCAATCTGGGGTTCCGCTTCCTCATCCTTGACTGGTGGCGGCGGTGGAGGTGGCGCCACTGGATTCGCCACTGGATCCTCAGCTGGCTGAGATTCGTCATCATCCACATCTGCATCTTCGTCCTCAACCGGTTCGTAGTTATCTTCGTACTCTCCCTCTTCGTACTCGTTGTCGTTGTCGTTGTCATCGCCATATTCAACACGTGGCAGGCAGGTGGGCAGCTCCCCCACCCACTTGTTGGCACTGCAGTAGAGAGCATTCACCTGAGTCCGCTCAAAGTCGTAGTTGTCGTGGCAGGCGTAGTAGGCCACCAGGAAGACTTTGTTGCCGTGCCGACGACGCTCGTACTTGGCGACGATGCCGTGACTGATCTCCGGGGCCTGGACCTTGGCCTGGATGCAGCTTAAGTCCAGCTTGGGGAGCCACTTCGTGGGCACATTCCGCTCCTCGGGATAGCTCGGCACTTTCTTCTTGCGCTCTGTGGCTGCAACAGCAGAGAATTATTTAAAGTATACACAAAATTATCTTAGGAACATACACTGAGTCCAGTAATAGTTTTGAAAAAGAGGAAAATTTATTAAAATATTTATTTTAAATTTTTATCAAGTTCGATTGTGATGAAATTTGCTCATTACATTAAACCTAAGACTCTGATCATGTGTGCCAAAATTTCAAGTCTCTAATTTTAAAATAGCGCTTGTTATTCGCAGATATAAGGAATCTACATAGCAAATCTGATGCTTCTAGCTCTTCCCATTATTGAGATCACAAAAATAAAACTAAACTTTTAAAAATAAATTTTTTTCGATTTCAAGCGGTTGTCAATTTTGTAATGTACGACGAAATCTCAGAAGATTGGCCCAAGAAACCATGGACTAAAATCAAAATCCAGCTTCCCGTTTTTACTTTTCACAAACTTAATATACTCGTATTGATATTTATAATATTTTTAAAAATAGTTATGCCCTTATAAATTCTAAAAATCTAAAAATAAAAGCTAGGAAAATAATTAATGTGAGCTTTGTTCATTTGTCAACAGAATTACTTGAGCGACTGTCGGTCAACTTACCCTTGACCTTGACACAAGTGGGCGGCTCGCCCTGCCACTCCTCGGTGTCCACGTTGCAGGTCAGCTCGTTGGGACCCTTCATCACATAGCCCGTCGCACAGTTGTAGATCGCGGTGTTCACATGGTTGATCTCGTCCTCGAACAGCTGGGACCTGGCGTGATCCACTGGCGGCGGTGTCTTGCAGTCCTCCAAGACGGCACTTGTGACTGCAAAAGAAAAGCCAGTTAATCTTTATAATAACATCCCATCCCATCCCATCCTATGCCATGCCCATTTACCAAATTCTACGAAATATATAAATAAAATATATGCTTTAATCATTTTCATTGTCGTTACGTTTATTTTTATCTATTTGGAAATTTATGAGCAGCTTTTACGCTGCTCGGTTTATTTTTTAAATGCCGGCCGGTAATTAAATGGACTATTTGTAGATTGAGAGGGAGACAATCTAGCAATGATTCATTCAAATTTTCATTCTACTTATTTGAAATATCTGAAGAAGAAAAAACTAACTTCCGTACGATGTATGCGGAATACTCTTTCCGATTCATTTGTATTAAAAAAGATGAGAATTTTATAAATTAAGCAACAAACGAGATGAATTGAAGATACATACTGCAAGGATAGGATATGGGCTGTCAAGGGTCAAATACATATAATACATAAACAGAGTTTCCCATCAACCAAACTAAACATTCACTTTGAAGGTGTCATAAAAATCATACATATAACTTATATGTCACATTAGACATTTTGGTTTAGCTTTATTATTTAAAAATTTTATTGTTTTTCTTTAATATTCTTCTAGAGCATATTATAAATTAGTCGTAAAATGTGCAACACATGAAAGGAGACATGAAAAGCCACATAAAGTATATGTGTTTTTGATCAGGATGACGAAGTTAGTCGATATTTTGATACCCGACAGATCGTTTTATATAAGTACTTATCTTAAGTTCAATAAGAATCGTTAGCTATCAAACATTTTCCTAGTTTCCTTATACAATTCTAAAAAATCTCTTAAAACTTTTAAAACTCCTATATCTCATTGGGATAAATATAGTTGTGATTTACGAGTGTATTTCCAATTTTCCATATGTTTGTCAGTCAGTTTGTCGCCCACTTACCTCCGGAAAATGCAATGCAGCTCAGCACACATAAAACAAAATGTGCTGGCGACATTTTGATGCCTAAAAGAATATTGTTTATTCCAATCACAGCAATTTTCTTCACACCTTAGCACGTTTGGATCTGGATTGTAAGTTTTTGTTTTTTTGTTTTTATAAATAACAAGACATTAATTAATTTTAGTTTTCAGAACATTTGAAGGCTGAAAATATACATATGTATGTTAGATGGTGTATAGGCATAGCTGATATTAGAATCCATTAAGATTAAGGCGGCTTTATAAATAGCATTCGCCTGAACACGCACAACACTTTATCTATATGACAATATACAATACATATATTTATACATTTGGACAGGAAAAAGACTTTCACACTTTACAGAAATTCACAAACTAAATATGAAACAACGATTCAGATATGAAGAAATAAGATTAAGATTATATGTATATGTATATTCCACGTAAGATCACAAAAAGGACACAGAATAACAGCAAATATTGATTAGGAACTATTTCTAGTGAACACACCGTTCCCGACGACCGACCAGCCAAGACTGAGACGTTGTCTCTTCAAGGGAAACCGATTTTCGGCATTTCCGATGCTGTCTCCAAAATACAAAAAAAAAAAAAGAAAATAAAAAGATATATGCTGATCTTTTATGTTGATCATAAAGTAAATTAGCGCGAGAGTCGCGCACAAGTGTCGTCGTCTTGGGGAGACATTGGGGAGAACAGCGTGGACCTATTTTTAAGACATATCATCATCATCATCATCATTCACAATGATAATTGTCATGCCGCAACTGACTCACAGCGACGCGTGAGAAACTCACGAATCTCACCTCTCTGTGTGGGGACCAAGAAGCGTGCCAAAAAGTTGCTTGCATTGAACTTGACGAATTGAACTGAAATGAATCTCAATACTCGTAATTGTGACAAATTCTCCACCCCCCCAAAACAGACAGTTCAGCTGTCAGTCAGCAAACGATTCTACAATAATTTAAGCAGAACTGTTTAAATCAAGAATGCCACTAACAATATAATCTTGGCTAACACTGTGAATCCGTCATACGTCGTACGCATGTTTATAAAAGTTTATTACATTTTATTAGATTACATTTTTGATGGGCTTCTGTTGAATGTTTTTAAAATAAAATAATGATAATAAAAATAATAATAATAAAATAAATAATAAATAATAGATATGTTGCATTCATAAATAATTAATTCCATATTCTAATGTAAGGTTGATTTTGAGCAGGCGACGACATGGATTGCTGACCAAAGAACTGACTGGGCAAAAATGTCTGCATCCGAGTCGGACTCGCGTAGGGTTGGCAATCCAAAATGTTTCCAAAGGACCAAGTTCCATTCGAACAAGAAGATAACCAGCTCTCAACTGGCGTAAAGCCCATGTTGCACTGCACAGTGCAGATGTCGCCATGCTTAGCTGGTCCTCGATTACAGGTCTCTGGAGAGATAATACCATTGCGAGGCGCGGGCAAAGCCGGGCAGTTTTGAAGCAAGCCTGAAATAGAAAGTGGCATCTAGAGTAGTGCATAAATGGGAAGGAGAATTGAGATACTTACGCACACACTTGGTAGCCTCTCCCTCCCAGTGGCCGAACTGTCCGCAGGTTCTGATCTCCGATCCGATCAGCTGATAGCCAGGGTTGCAACGCACCTTGCAGCGTGTGTTGTAGAAGAGCTTGCGCTTGTGGCGATACTTGTTGCAGTGTGCCTGGCCATTAGCCGGCGCCTGGAAGCGCACACATTGATCTCTGACGAGGGTCGGAAATGAAGGGGTCACAGGTGAAGGTGAAGCAGGAATCTCTGATGGGTTGAAGGTGGGCAGAGGTGTAAGGGGTGCTGGAGGAATCAAGGGATCAGCAAGTGGAGCAGGTCTCACTGATGATGGGTTAAAGGTGGGCAGAGGTGCAAGAGGTGCTGGTGGAATCGAAGGTGTTTGCGGGCTTATTACAATGATCAAAGGTTGTGGAGCTGACTTTGGGAGCAAGGATGGGGTCAACGATTTGGCAGGAGCTTCAGAAGATTGTGCTGCCGGGTTCACAGAATTGATCAAAGGGGAAGTAGATGCTTCTGGCGTTACTAAGGGTATTAATGGTGAGCTAGGTGCGTTAGGAATCAAAGAAGTCTCGTGTGTTGACTGAAGGCATCAAAAGTTTAGTAGGTTCTTCAAGCGTCTCTGAAGGGATCAGTGGGGTAAGAGGTTTTACAGAGGCTAAAGGAGTCTCTGGTGCTTCCAGGATCGTTGGAGGGACAAAGGGTTTAGGAGAGGTTTCCGGGTTCACTAAAGGAATTAAGGGTTCGGCAGGTGCTACAGGGATCAGAGGATTAGAAGGTGTTTTGGGCGTTACTGAAGGGATTAAAGGTGTAGTGGCTGCCTCTGATGCTTCCGGGTTCACTGAATGAATCAAAGGATCAGCAGGTGCTACGGGAACCCGTAGAGGCATCGGAGGTTCTCTCGGAGCAGGCAGAGATTTCGGAGGGACCTCTGGAAGCGATGACTTTACCGGAGTTTTCAACTGTGTAACAGGTTGGAACATTTTTAGACTAAAGCACCTTCGTTGATCGAAGGACAATCTCTTGCCCTCACCACACTGTCACTTGAAGCTTCCAGGCTCATTGATGCATCTCTCCTGGCAGCCGCCGTTGTCCGCAGAGCACTCATCCACATCCTCGCAGTCGTGTGAGTTGGCGGCAAGTTTGTATCCTTCGGGGCAGAGGCACTTGAAGGATCCCTTGGCATTCTCACACTGATGCGAGCAGCCGCCGTTGTTAACCCGACACTCGTCGATGTCCACACAGCCTCCGTCGACGCCAATCAGCATTCCCAGGCCACAGTCGATGGGTTCACATCCCTTTTCAGTGTGTTGAGTGCCGGGCGGACAACCCACGAGGACGGGTTGACAGCTGTGCTCGTCCTCCTGCAGCTGGTAGCCCAAGGGACAGCCGCATTCGTAGCTGCCCGGATGGTTGATGCACTCGTGGGCCGGCACACTCGTCCACATCCTGGCAGGTGCGACCATCGGCGGTCAACTCGTAGCCCTTATCGCAGGCGCAGGTGTAGGAGCCTAGAAGAGTAGTACAGATCCCGCTACAATCGCTGAAATCTATTGGGCGAGCTGATAATGATGATGATGATGATGATGAAATGGGTGATGGTGAACGAAGCATAATCTAGGACAGCGGTGGGCACGAAATCTGAATTTGGGAGCACTACAACAACATTAACAACAACAACATTATTAGAGTCTACCTAAGTTGCTCCCGGAGCCACTGCGTGCCCACCGCTGATCTAGGAGGATCATGTTATTGGTATCGATTGAATGTTTCCGTGTACTTGCGAAATTCCGCAACAGGGATTTTGAAATCCGACGAATGATGGTTAATATGACTCTGTATATTTATGGGAGATGCGAATATGAGTTGATTGTTACCTAAACATCACTTTGATGTATGGCTTTCGATTTCGATAACATTGTATCGTCATCGGTCTACGCACCTCGCGAATTGATGCACAGTTGATGGCAGCCTCCATTATCCTTTGCACACTCATCGACATCGTCGCAGCTCCTGCGATCGGTGAAATTCAACCGGAATCCCCTTTCACAGGTGCAGACCCCTTCGCCAATTCCCAAACAAATTTGTTCACAGCGATTGTTGTCGCCGTCACACGGACCGAGGCCAACAGTCGCATTCACAGGTTCCATCTTAGACTCAACTACAGGTTGAACTACTGTAGTCTCATTCACAGGTTCCATCTTAGACTCGACTATTATTTGCACTGCAGTTTCCCTCACAGGTTCTTCCTTAGTGTCAGCTTCGGGTTTTTCTTCAGTCTTAACTTTATTGGTCTCAGTATTGACTGTTGGTTCATTCACACTTTCTTGATTTGCAGTTTCCTTCTGTGGTTCCAGCTCCTCATTCAGCCACCAGCTAAGAAGTGGTCCCACAGAATTCACCACTGAACTCTCAGCTACTTGAGATTCACTCTCACTTGATTCGTACTTTTTGTCGATGTAATTGGGGTTAGCTCGCAGCAGGCAGGTGGGCAGCTCCCCCACCCACTTGTTGGCACTGCAGTAGAGAGCATTCACCTGAGTCCTTTCAAAGTCGTAGTTGTCATGGCAGGCGTAGTAGGCCACCAGGAAGACCTTGTTGCCGTGCCGACGACGCTCGTACTTGGCGACGATGCCGTGACTGATCTCCGGGGCCTGGACCTTAGCCTGGATGCAGCTCAAGTCCAGCTTAGGGACCAACTCAGCTGGCACATTCCGCTCCTCGGGATAGACCGACTTTGAATCCACTGCAATAATATTTATAATATAAAGTATAAATATAAAACAACAACATCTAAACAAACTCAGCGAATTACAAGTTCAAAAATAAAAGACTTCTAATTATTCAATGAGTCAAATATACGTTAGAGACTCTTTGAAATCTCTCTGAATTTGTTTATATCTTACTCTTGAAAAGTAAAGGCAAGAGTGCTCGACAACAAGATACCCTGGTTCAGATTCTTGGGTACTCTATTTCCATCCTGTCGCCCACTTACCTCCGGAAAATGCAATGCAGCTCAGCAAACATAAAATAAAATGTGCTGGCGACATTTTGATGCCTTAGAAATATTTTTTATTTCAATCGCTTGGAATTTATTTATATTTTTTTGTTTGTCTTAACATTCATTAATTTAGTTGTTTAGACAAAAATGCGACTGAACACGCGTCACACTTTATATATTCGCGAATATACATACGTGTATATGCATATATCTATATATTTATACAGGAAAATAAATGTTTAAGCAAACAAAATTTTAATCACCGATGCAGATATAAAGAAATGCAAGAAATACTCTGGGTAAAATTAATGATCTCAAAAGGGATACAGATGAACAGCAACTATTCCAATGAAAGTAAACACAATTCGATCTCGACGATCGCCACGAAAAGACTGCGGGAATCCGATTTTCCATTGTGTTTCAAAAATGCAAAAAGATATATAAAGATATATATTTATGTTTGAAATAAAGTAAATTAGTTCGTTATATACATACATACATACATGTGTAAGTATTTTCATCATTCACAAATCACATACATTTTTTTTGCGAGTTTTCCCAGAATTCTTAAGTTAAAAGAACAACAGAATTTGTTTTCCAACAAAATATATATTTGCTTTTAAAAAATGCAGCTAAAGAAAAATACAAGATTCTAAACTTTATGTGTGAATTATAAAAAAATTAAAATTACGCATCAATCGGGCAAAATTTTTATAAAAATATTAGCATCAACATTAAGTATTATTTGAAATTCACAATTACATAAATCGCATCAATCATTACGAGAAAATCAAACGCGCCGCTAACAATATAAACTTGGCTATAACATATGATACACTACACACAAACACACACACACACAAATAAATAGTTACATAGACTGAAAGCAGCTAAATTGTTTTTAATTAAAACTAAATACAATACGTTCTCCAATGGGTTTAAAAAAGTCGCGTAGGTGTGTTAAACTCGCGAGTCTTTTACTTATTTGGCTTGCCACAAACACAAACATGTTTTGTTGTTACTTTATTTTTGCTATTATTATATTTTATATATAGTTAAGTAGCGCACATAGCGTCGATGCGACCCATATAGGTGTATAGCTGTAGCCCAGGCCCCAATCCCAGCCCCAATCATGTAACAAATGAATTATACACCCAATCCCCCAATATAGCAACTGAGAAATAATGAGAGAAATTCTCTAAGCCATACCCTTTATTGTTAATTAATTTATGACAAATCAAAAAAGTATATAGAACCATTCAAAGTTAGGGAATTTGCATTAAAAACAAATAGAGGCAAAAGTTTAAAAATACGAATACAACCATAAACTAAACAACCCGCAGCACAGTGTGTACAGGGTATTGAGAACTCTCTAGTTTTATAGAGGCTGATTGACAAATTGATTGCTTTAACAGCATACAATAAAATGTTTTAAGGTTAATCGTCGAATGAAGTGGTTAAACAATGATTGACCCACAGACTGACAGTTGACAGCGACAAAAACAGCGCGCAAGTCGCACACTTGCAATTGCAAGCGTTTAAAAACGCGCGCTAACGCATCGTTTTACTGTGGGAGTGTAACATTTATTTTTATTTGCAATTTAACATTGTTTACTTATTTACTGATGAGGTTTTTGCCTGACCATTATGGTCAGCTGTCAGATGTATCTGTAGACAGTTTCAATAGCTGTTTTGGCCGAGTTTTCTTGCCACAAAATACAGGTTTATGCGACGTTCTGTTCGCAATGTTATTGTTGTTTATTGCTCTATTTACATTTTAACTTTACCTTAGTTGGCATTTGCGGAAATTGCACAAGGGCGTTCTGTAATAACTATGTAGACGTATTCATTCATTCGACGAGACTCGTTTTGGCCAATTTATGTTGACATTTTCCAAGGCGGCTTCTTTCTCATTAACTGAACAGAGAAACAAACAAATTCGGATCGTGTTTTTAATAAATTAAACTTTTCTTTTATTTAACTTAAAAATTGTTTTGGTTAATTACAAAAAAGTCCAATAAGTTCAACTATTAATTAAAGCGCTTGGGCAAATGTATCTTAGATTAATTAAATTATTTCGTAAACCATTTGTTGTATCGAGTGCAACCCAACAGAGAAAAAACTAAAAACAACTGAACCACTGTGGCTATTTTTTGTTTGTTTGTGGCTGTAATTGTGCACCTGACTCAATGTGTGTTAATTTTACATAGCCAGGGACCGTTAATACTAATTATTGTTAACTTTTTTTACAAGAAATTGAATTGCTAAAAAACTTATTCTTTGCATTTTTGCCATGATTTTTGATTTTTCAATAATAATAATTAATTCATTGACAATTTTATCAAGCTCGAACTATAAACATAACTAAACATTTGATTTTTATGTTTACGTCGGATTTAAATAAAATGGCTCAACATCAATTATAATAATAATAATATTATAATAATAATTATTATTATTGAAAAAATTCTTAAAATCAGTTATTCATTTCAATAAAAATTTGCTTTTTATGATTACAGTCCCTGGCAAATTTATGTATACCTTGATGGTAATAATAATAAACACGATTTTTAAGCCTTTTAGTTTCATAATTTTAACTTGATGTTTTGCAAATTAAAAAACAAAATTTTAAAAATTTTCTAAAACATTCAAAATGCCTGTCGTTTCTATTACTTTTCCCATGACTGTATAATTGTTGTGTGTTAGTTCTTGATGCTCAGATACGAGGGTCCCACTTGGCGAACGTAGACGCTGCGCTCGTTGCTTAAATACGGCGGACAGCGGACAGTCAGGATGCCATCGGAGGACAGCTCGGATCGGACATCGTTGGGATAGTATCCTCGGGGCAGAACGAAGCGTTTGACAATGTGGCGACCGACAAAAGTGTCGCCATCGCGACGCTTCTCGTGCTTGGCCTCGACGACGACAGTGTCGCCCGTTGTCTTGACCGTAATCTCATAGGGCTTAAACTGATGCACATCCACGTTGGCCTCGAAGCCATCCTTGCCCACGACAACACGGCTCAGATCCGGCGCGGATCCCACGCGGGACAGACGCTTCCAATAGGGCACATCCCAGTCGGCAGTCAAATCCCAATCGCGCCACAAGCGACGACGATAATCCCAATAATCCCAATCCGTATTGTTGGTTGTGGCTGGTACAAGGGCCATTTTACAGTCTGTCTATATATATATATTTTTTATTTAATTCGATAACTTGGCAGGACGCAGCAACGCGTTGCGAATTTTACGAATGAACGCGCTTCGATTTTTTTCTGATATTCTTAAAACTTTTCCGTTTTCGTTTCGTTTCGTTTGAGCGCGTTTTCTAAACGTCCGCACGCGATTTTAGCGCTGAGCCAATTAAACTCGGCACAAACACAACCACCGCCTTTTATAGAACTTGCTTCTGGTTGTGGTTCAGCTTCCAGTGGGTTAAAAATCCAACAACAACAGCAATGACAACTGTGACGTAGCTGCAGTTTCAACCCGAGCGGGCGATGTTTTTTTTCTGTTCTAAAATCTGGTGTTTATCTTGAAATTGTCGCTAGTTATTTCGAATTTCTAATGTCGAACCCCATAAGGCTGCTGGGCTGGGTAAACTATTGGTGGGTTGTACTGTACTGTACTGTACCGAGCTGTTGTTGGTGGGCTGGCAACTCAATGACATTTCCTTAGAGGTGCTAAACTTCCGCCAAGCAAACGGTCTACAAAATCTGTTAGTTTTGATAAAGTTATGACAGTTTTAAGTTTGGTAAGACCTTTAACTATGCATTTGATAACATTTTAGAAAGCGAAACAGCTTTAGAACAAAATAGAAATTGTTTTGTAACAGATTAAAGATTGAAAATATTTTATTTTAGAAAAAATGTTTTGGAAACATACTTTTTGATACAAAATTATTAATTTGGTTGTCAAATCAATATATAAATGTTTTTTTTTTATTCGTAAAAAATTTAAGATTGAAAATTTTTTTATTTTCGAAAATAAATTTGGAAAAAATATTATTTGATAGAATTTATTTAAGTTTTAATGCATTATTAATTTGGGTCTAACCCTGATCTGTTTCAAAATCTGTTCAGTTATCATAAAACTACAACAATATGAATTTAATATATGTATATTTGTACATTTATCTCAAATCGAAATTCGAGATTTCAAATTTTTGATTTTCGAATACAGCTTTGGTAGAAAACTCGGCATGTCTTTTGTTGATCAGCTGTAAAACTAGCCCCAAAACCAACATAAAACTCATTCTCCCATAACGACAAAAAGCAAAAACAAAATTCAAGCTGAAAGTTCGCTCACTTTTTCAAACATTTTCAACTTAATTACGCAGCATTTCCGTTTGCTACGTTTGTCTATAGATACTTATGAATGGTATACGAGTTTTTACATATATGTATGTATCTAAGCTAACCTAAGTTAAATTAAAAATTTCTTTAGCGGAAATCCGAAGCGAAAACAAAACGTCGCATAATTCTTTTCACTTTTTGACCAAATTTGGCCATTTTGACTTTAAAATGCGGATTTTCATTTTCAATTAGCGCGCGCACAGATACAGATACAGATACATTTACGGCTGCAGATACAATATCTATACAACATGTTTGTAGACACGGGATTGAAACATTTGTAGCTTGTAGTTGGTAACTGGTAGTCATAACAAAATGCAATTTGTATACACGTAACGCCGTTCCGTTGTCTGCTAAACGGCTTTTCGGCTATTGCCACCCATCGATTTGCACCAAAGATTAGCGACAGCAACAACAACAGCTACAGCAGCAACAGCAACAGCAACAATCAGATGAAAGATTGGCATCGGAATCAGCTCATCGTGAACATAACATTTATGGGCCTGACCTGCTCTTTGCCTCTCTGTCTCTGCCCCCCTTGCTCTCTCTCTCCCTCTCTCTCTGTATTCTATTCCCCTTTTGCCATGGCGACAAATGTGGATGGGTTCGCATTTGTGTGTGTGTGTGTGTTTGACCCAACCCCATTTATAATTGTATTTCATGTTGTTCTTGTTCTCGTCTGTTATTTGAGATAGATTTTGACAGTGTCTGATAGTAATTATATCGACAACGCGACAATTTACCAGGCCATGCCCTGTAACAAAGTGTTTGCTTAAATCCGAGATGAGCATATCTACAACACTCTACAAATAATTAGATTCCAGTCAAAATCAAAATAAGAATATTTACATTATTGTATTAAATTGATTTTTATTTGCCCACTAAATTTATAGATTTTAGCACAAAAGTCGAAAAATAATATTAAAAAGATAATCAACTTAAGTTAGATACTTTCAAATCTGTAAATAAATAACTCTAGACGGCGTTTTCCGAAACTCGACCTGTAAGTAGGTCAAATTCGTGGTTAAAATTGCTTAATTATAAAAATAATAATAAATAAATAATTTAGTATGAAAAACTTTGTTGTTTTGTCAGATACCCTAACTAAACGCACAAAATAGTTATGCTTGTCAAAAAAAAAAAAAATAATAATAATAATAGTTGAAAAGCCATTGAGAACATAAAATAATAAACCGTCAAACTAAAAGTTCTGCAAAGCTTTAAAGTCTTAATAAAATCTTCACATTTCCTGAAATATTATAGACAATTTCTTATTCAAAAACGGTTCGATTAATTTTACAGCAAGTTTAGTTGTCTGCTCGTGTGTTTTCGCTGTCGGCATCAAATGGTCGCGACGGGACTGAAATTTATGGCAATCCATTTGAATTAGGGAGTAATGTCTGTGCGCTTGACACCCATTTGGGAGCATTTGGTAGGTAAATAAGTTGAGGTAAAATAATCAAAAATATAATTTATGCAGGCTGCCAGAGAATCATGAACTAATTTTAAAAGATCCCGATCTATAAATATGACACACAACATATTTCCAGTGTGTGTTTGTTCAGATGGCTTGTAGCGCAGTGTAACCGTGAAATGCGCGCACAGAAAATCTCGTTTGGAAATCAATGAAGTGCCGCAGCAACAACAACAACAATGTTAACTAGTGACAATAATGCATTGTAATTATAGGTAAACAATTTTATAACAATACAAAGCAATCGACTAATTTGTTTGATTTTATGGCAAAATCAAATCAAATGCGAAATGCGAAGTAAACGACCCCAACGATCAATTCAATTTCTAATTCAGATTCAAATTCAAATTCCAAAGGGTGTGGGTCGCATTCTTTGACTGCTTACACAAGACCTTGTGATGTATATTTATATTCATATTCATATTGGAATCGCTTTCTATATGGTGGTGGTTGATCTTAACTAATTTGCATGCATTTCCCACCCACCGCTCACAATTATAAGGAAATTCAGCTGCAGTTGGAAATTGAAATTGGAAATTGGAAATGCAGCTGTCGACAATGCCTTTAACATACATAGGTGTGGTTATTGGGGGAGGGTCAAAGGAAAAGGGACAGGGAAGTAACTCAATTCACCCTACACTGAACAAAAAAAAACAAGTATTTTGAACTTAAAATTGATAAACACATTTTACACTTTTTGTCTTACTAACAATCTCTGATTTGATAGGTATTCTAATATTCTCTGTAGAAAATCGTACTGAAAATGAGTTCCACACTTATATAAGGGATTTTCGAAATATCAGAACTTTACTTGATTATTTTATTTTATGACAAGATTATTGGTTTTAGTAATTCGTATTTATGTCAAGAATAAGAAACTAAAAATAAGGTTTTAAATAATAGTCATAATTTAATAGTTTTAAAAATATATTTAACACATAAATAAGAATTTATAATGAGTTTCTTGTAGAGTATGTAAGTTGTAAAATAAAATGAATTTTAGAAATTAATTTTAGTTCCCTTTTTTTCGCTCAGTGTGTCACTAACAATCTGCTCGCCTGCAGCTAGTTTATTGCCTCGAATGTTGGCTCATTTGCTCGCCACAAATTTGTCATCCAACGGGCAAAATGCCAGGAACAGCAAACAGCAAACTCACCTCAGTCCGACCGGCAGTCCGATCCAACAGATCCAACAACATCTTCACATATTCTTAGCCATTTGTTCGATTGGCGCAACATTTTGTCAGTTTCCCTCTTTTGATTTTATGAGGCCGCGCGTTGTGAACTGAACTGACAACACCTCCGCAAAAGACTTCTAGACTAGTTTATGTTATTGGCCACATAAAAAATCCTAAATCATATTTTACATGTGAGTTCTGTGCACAAAAACGAGCAGCTAAAAAAACAAATACGCCTCTTTTGTTTCTTTTTATATTAAACGCTTATGAAATGTTAAGCTTTTAGGCATGTTTAATGTCGACCCAATGATCCAAATTATCCAAGTGTGTTTATCTAAAGATCTTTGAGTGCATCGAAAACAATCGCCTAAAGTCATTAACAAATATATAGATTAAAGAAAAAGCGTTCAAAAGTTGCTGCAATTGTGAATAATTTTAAGTATAGGCCTAAAAATAGGCAATGAAAACAATCATAATGTTTAAAATTTACTCAATGATTGAAAAAGATAGATCTCTAGTCATTTTAATTATCATAGTTTTTAAAATAAAAACGAATAAAATGTCTGTGTTTCTAAAATGTCAGATAAATAAATTTTTCAACAAATCAAAATCACAAAAATTAACATACATCAAAAATCAATTTTGAGTGGAGATAAAAATTCCAATTTTACATAAAATGTGTAAAATCACAACTAAAAATATAATGTTAAGGGAAATACCAACTAATATTTTCATAAATAAATATTTAATGGTACTGGAAATATTTAATGGTAAATAAATTTTGTACCTAGTTCAAAACATAAGTGCCAAACAATCAACAAAACTTAAATTGATTTCAAAAATAAAAATATGTGAATAAATCTTGTGTTTGATCAATTATTTAACTAATCAAAACATATACTTGTAATTATGTAAAGTAATTCCATCAAAATAAAATTTAAATCACTAATACTTAATATTTCAAATTGATGGCTGCAGTAAATGCTGCAAATTTTGAGTAGCCGCCTAAAAGTAGGCCATGTAAATGTAAAATGTGTAAATTAATAATGTCGCCAAATCACGTATACGTAATGAGGAGAACTAAATGCATGCAAAATGGTAAAGGCAACGGCAACGGCTAATATGAAAATTGTGTCTAACTAATTACAAGAAATCAATAAGCTGTATAACATACTTATAATACGAGCAGAGGTTGTTGAGTTGGAAGGCGAGAGTCAAGTTGCAAATGAAGTCGCAAGTTGCAATGCACAAGTAAATTGTGACCAAGTCGCCAAGGTAGTCAACGTCATCCTCTCTTCAGCCTCAGCCTCGTCTTGAACCACAAAAGGACAACTGTTCACTGTGTTCTGGTACAGGCGAACTAAGTAAGGCGAACCACGTCATAGGCTGCCTCTGCAATGCGACGTCGTTGTTGCTGAAAGTTGAAGACACAGACGGGCAGACACAGTGCAACTTAAACTGTAATTGGCCGTGCAAAAAAGCAACCTACCCTCCCCTCCCCTGCCCACCCCCTCTCTTACCCGCTCTATAAAAAAAAAGGACAGCACACCGCAGCAACAACAAAGTCAAGCCAAAACCAGAAACCAGCACGTAAAAAGTTTCAGTTCACTTTGGGACAAGACAACACAACACAAGACCCAAAAAAAAACAAAAAATCAAGCTAAAAGGCTACAGTCGAGTTGCTCGACTTATAAGTGCCCAGTACCCTCATTATCACAGATGTTCGATTCAATAATCATTTATAAAAAGAAAAGTATTCAAATAAAGAGACAACGTTTTTTCGAACATAAAGACAAATTTAAAAAAAATTCGTAAAAAAAAAGTTAAAATAGAAAAAACTTTTTAAAAGTAAAAAAAAATTAAAAAAAAAATTAAATAGTTATATTAAAATATTTATTACGCGGACTTTAGTCTCTTATAGTCAGTGAGATCTGTTTATCTATACAGAAGAAACGACATTATCAGAAACTGATAAGCCTGTATTACTTACTGGGTACTGGGCTACAAAGGGAACACAACGAGGGCTGCATTTCCTTTTCCTTTGCCTTTTGTCCATTCCGTTGCCCCTGCCACGCCCACAACAACGTGTGCACTTGTTTGCATACGAAACGAAACGAAACAAAGATGTATTTATAGGCGTAGTGGGCAGAGTGGGCGTGGCAGCAGAGAGGCCAGTCTATTAGTCTATTTTCGTGCTGTGCTATTGAACCCAATAGAGCTGCGATCCGCTTGAAATGGAAAGTGAAGGTGGTGCAAATGTGTTGTGTGATGTTTTTTGATGTGAGACTTTTCTCTAAGTGTTTGACAGGGGAATGTGCGGGGGAAATGCGGAAATTGTCACTGCAGTTCATTTCAAATTCAAATTCCAAAAAAAAAATGACAGCGAATCCTTGGCAAATCCAGGGCCAGGATAACCGCAGCAGCAAAAGGACAGCGGAAGACACTTAATGCCATTTGCTGTCTGTCCTCCTCCTTTTTCAGCAAAGGTCACACACCATTTTCAAACATTCCCCTGCGCATATTTTTGCTAAAACTGTTTTCCTCTTCTCCTTTTTTTGTGTCTTGCACTTGAAATTTTTGAGTTGACGCTTGGAAATTAATGCAAGTGTCAAGTTTTTAGTCTGCAGACTGAAGGACATGTCCTTGTCTGTGCTCAAGGCAAACTAAATTAAATCTGTAGGGGCTTTAATAGATTATGTTATTATCATTATACCAGTTACTTAAAAAATAAGTAAAAGGGTATATTTGGTTAGCTATTAGAATTTTAAGTATTTTTTAGTAATTAACGTAATTTAATATTATTATTATCCGACTTAATCACAACAATATCGGCCAAACCGAACTGCAGTAATGGCTGATTTAAGTTTCAAGCAATGTAAGTGCCTAAAAGTATGCAATAAAAAATATTTTAAATTTATATAGTCGGAAACTTGACTATACTTTTTCTCGCTTGTAGTTAATATTCAAACACAAAGGGAAAATAAGAGCTTAAAGTTTCAAATAAATAATACCTATTTTTATTTTCGTTACACTTTCATTTATTGAATTTCAAGTTAAATATGTATTCGATACGATTTAGCTGTAGTTTCCATTTCTTTTTTCTTGGTTTTTATGATATGCGTCGCGTTTCTAAAGTATGTAGTTTCGAATTTGTAGAGTGCTTAGAAGAGAGATTTCCAACAAAATACTAAATTTAACAATAACAATAACTGGAGCCAACAGTTTTTGGCCCTGCTCTATAAATATATGAACAAGTATTGAGTTGTAGTTGTGTAGTTGTAGTTGTAGTTGTATTTTGTTTCTAGATCAAAAACGTTTTCTACTTTGTCATGTTTTGGGAGAGAGTTCTTAAAGTACTCTAGTAATTATTCGTAATTTGTCGAATATTTCCATTATGATTGATTGATTGACATCAAGTAACATCTAGCAGTAAATACGAGAGTGAGTTAATATGCAATTACATCATGATTATTCTCTTATAAAGCTATGGGTTGTAATAATAATAATAATAGTTATAATATATATTTAAAAGACATTTGTCTTATTAATTAGATACTATATACGATTATGGTATATCATCATGTAGTTCCAAATTCATACTTAACTCTGATAGTGCAAAACGTGTATTTTTCTAGGTATACATATACATATACATATACATTTATATAAAATTCTCATTTCAAATACATTTAGAACACGAAAAATATTTTGTAGTTGGCAAACCAATCAAATTCATGCAAGATAGACTAGAGGCCAAGTTAACAATTTGTTTTGACTCTTCAATAACCGTCTGAAATCGGCACAAGGTCTATAACTGTTGTTGCTATTGTTTTCCATTTTCCTGGCTTAAAAAAGAAACAAAAACTGAAACAGAACTCGAACCCATTCCAACACTTTGTTGACATTGTCAAAACTTTCGACAATTTTTGTTAGTTTTTCATTTGCTTTTTTTTGAATCGAAAAATAAAAAGCAAAAGTTCATATATGTGTCTGTTTGTCCTTAAACTTTGCCAACTTTCCAAGTACAGCATGTATTATTAGTGTATATATAAGTATATAAATATTTCGTATTCTGTTTACTTTGGTTTGGTATCAAAAAATTCGTATAAAAAACGTTTGCTTAACAAATTCTCATAGTTTTCGTATATAAATCTGGCTTTAAAAATTGTGTATTGCATTTAGTTTCATAATTCCAAAAACATAATTTCGGCGTGTTATTATTTAGTTTATAATTCGAATTATTCGCGCTGTTGCTTAAAGCGACATTTTGCAGTTGCCATTTGCTTTTGTTTTTGTTTTTGGCTCTTAACTCGTACATACACAGAGCGAAAAAGTCAAGTTTAAACAGTTTCAAAAACCGTAAAACTGTAATGAAAAACATAAAATTGCCAATGTTTATTTTAAACCAAAATCAGAGCGTTGTGGGATTTAATAGAGAGAGTTTAGAAATTGTCGAAATATCAAAAAATTATAAAAAAAACAACCCATTTAAGTATTGTTTTGCATATTTCTTACTTTTAGTATTTTTGTTATTTTTGGTATAAAAATTATTTTATTTAAAATAATGTAAAAAATAATTACAGATTAAAAAAGTTTTTTATAATAAAAAAAAAGAAATAATATTAATTACGTAACTGTCCCTGATTTTTCATACTCATCTCTATGAAACAAAGATCGTTTTTCTGATTTGAAGATTGTTTGTACTTGTTCGAAGAATTATTGTGATTCGAATTTTCATTTGTGCGTATTACTTTTTCTCTCTGTGTACGAGCCATAGGGTTGTCATAACCATCAAACCATCAAAACCGAAATATTAATGCTAATTTGTTGCGTATGAGTCGCGTGTGCCACGCCCCTTTTCCTGTTGTTGTTGTTGTTGGGTGGGTGGATCGCCTGCCTAATAGGTAATGCGTCCCAGACGCGTTGCGGGCTGCAGGGTTGTCGGCTCGGTGCTGGGCAACTCGCCACAACGCTGCAGCCAGCTCCAGGCCTGGCCACAAAGCACACCGACTCTGGCCAACATTCAGAAACAGTTGCTGCGACGCTTCGACTCCGATGACGATGTCACTGAAGTTGTTGTTGCTGTTGCTGCTGTTGTTGTTGTTGCTGCTGCTGTTGTTGCTGTTGTTGGCAACAACACAGCCGCGTTCTACGATTTCTTCAGCTTGGAACCACGCGACTTCTTCACCAGAAAACACGTGAGAAACTCAATGGGCGATGGTACCTTCTGTAAACTCTCCTCGGAGCTGGATTCTGTCGGTGTCAGCTGATGATTGCACTTGCCACGCCCACTCGCCCCAGTTGCGTCCATTTCGAGGGCGTGTCTGTAATAATTCTTGCAGCATTTCTTTGATAAATTATACATGCGAACGGTGCGATCAATGCTCTCATCATCCTCCTCCTCGCCAGACTTTAGATTCAATCCCATTCCACCCACGCCCACATCATGTGAATTTGATTTGACCATCACCATTTTGGCAGTGTGTATTTGTTGTTGTTGCTTTTGATGTGGTTGCTGTGATTGCTCCCTGTTGTTCTCCTGCTGCTCGCCCGGCAACCTCTGCTGCGGTTCCCTCAACTCCCTCGGCTCCCTAAAAGAATTTGTACTAATCATTCTACGAATACGAAAATTTGGAAGCAAATCTTAGGAAAACAAAACTTGGAAGCATCTTAACTTGGAAGCATCTTAACATATTCGGAATTGTTAATTTAAGACTAGGTAAGCAAAATTGTGTTGGCAAAAGTTGGAAAATATTACTTATTAAGAATTCCACAATTTTAACTATTTTCAACTACAGTTTTATACTTTTTTTAAGTTTTAGAAGTACTTTTAAGGGAGAATTTCAATCAGAATTACGAGAACATTTACAAAAATGAACTTGGAAGCATCTTAACTTGGAAGCATCTTAACATATTCGGAATTGTTAATTTAAGACTAGGTAAGCAAAATTGTGTTGGCAAAAGTTGGAAAATATTACTTATTAAGAATTCCACAATTTTAACTATTTTCAACTACAGTTTTATACTTTTTTTAAGTTTTAGAAGTACTTTTAAGGGAGAATTTCAATCAGAATTACGAGAACATTTACAAAAATGAAGGTAGAGCAATAAATTCAGAAGTCGCGTCGCAGCCGTCACATGTATAAAGAGAGAGAGAATACGTGTGTTCTATAAATAGCACGTTCGGTGGCTTGTGCTCTCACGATGCGCCTCTTCGGCTTTTAGTTCTCTCACGAAACATCTGATCGGCTGATCTTTTCTGATGTCAGTCGCTGAGCTGCGTTCAATGAGAAAAACTTTTATCATACACTGCAACTGATGCTTTGCTCTCTTTACATCGCCAACTTTAACGATGCGACAGTTCGAATATGATTTGATTTTATTCTTTCAGTGTAAAGCAGTAAAATCTTTCGTTGACTTCGTGTTTCCCTGCTACGCACACAAGCGAAATTTTTGACTGTGTGAGTCTGGACAACACTGTTTTAAAACAATTATTTAACTTAATCAAATGAATATTAAATTCCATTATTTTTTTTTTTTTAAATATTGAAACATTAAGCAAAAATTAAGACACTAAAATAAATAATTTTTTCCGCAACAATTTTAAAAATACAAAAAATAACTATCGCTTCTATAATTTTTGTTATTAGTGTAAGTGCTGCTATTGTTGTTTGATTGCCATGCTTTGTTTGGGTTCCTTAAATTGCATTGCTTCCAACATAGTTTGCTACAAATTATAAATGTGTTTTTAAAACTCTAATAGAAAGTGTACGTTGCGTGGTGGTCTCCTCGTCGACCTCCTCGAGATTGTTCTGGGTGTCATCGTAGAACTTGTAGCTGCGATAACGCGCATGTCGCCCCTGCCAATCCCGGCCCGTCCAGTCGCTGCTCGCGGGCAGCGATAGCTGGATGGTTGGCGTCCGATAGTACTGCCGATGCGGATGGAAGCCCAGGCCAAAGTCATCCATGTAGGACTGAGTGTGGATGTTGTCCAGCTCATCGGCCACACTCAGCAGAAATGGTAGCGTCGACATTTCTATTTGCTTCTATATTTGCTGATTGTGCGTCGTACGATTTTTATTTATTTATTATCTATTTGTAATTTGATTTTCAATTTCAATTTACGTTTGGCCTGGTTTGTTTTCACTTTTCACGCGGTGGTGCAAATGTGTGTAAGTATCTCTGTATCTATGCTATCACACAGATTCCGATACAGATACAGATACAAATACAAATGCACACACACTATTGTAGATACTGCACTTGGTTTTTGCTTTTCTTTTGCTTTGCTTTTTGCTTTGCTTTTTGCTTATTTTTTTGCTCAACTTTTGCACTCGGCCGAGGCACTGGCTCTGTTTTTATTGCTGCTTCTATTTCTACTTCTGTCTCTGCTGCTTCTTCTATTTCTCGGAACTCGAATTCGGTATTCGGACTCGGTATTTGAAGAGACTCCGCTCGCAGGCACTGCACGGACTCGAAACTCAAACAGAACTGACAAACTGAAACAGCACGAAATGCAATTTTGCCAGCGTTGCACGAACTGCGATTATGTTGGTTCATCATCATCATCATCATCATCATCATGAAGGGAAACTCCTTCGGCTCTCTTTCTCTCTACTCTCTCTCTCTCTCCGGCCGGTCACGCGCTCCTGACGAGCGAAATTACCGATGACGATGACGATGTTGCCACGAAGTGCAGCTGAAAAACCCAAACAAAAATACAACCGAAAACCCCGAACCTAAGCCCCGAATCCTCTCCCTCTTCACCCCCGCCCCGACACTCCTCTCCCCTTTCCCCTTCCTCCTCTTCTTCCTCTTGCTCTTCACCTGAAAGCCAGTGCAACTACTAGATTTGGGTCTACGCTCGGTTTTATGTTTTGATTTTGTTTCGCAGTGCAACGCGGCGTATGCGTGTTATTATGAGTCGCACAAAGCGAAAGGGGATGAAGAGCGAGGTGTGGAGGGATGAAGGGAATTGGGGGTGGAGATGAGAGTGAGAGACAGGGACGAGCTCGGGCCTTGAACAAGCTGCGTTTTCCTTTCACAAGAATTTTCCTTTTGCGTTCATCGCGCCTTATTCTCATTAGTTTAATTTGATTCTATACCCTGTGCCAAAAATAAAATCTGCTTTAAATAAGAGCTATGATTTTTTAAAAATTAAAGCTGAGAGCTAGTATCCAAATGAATGGGAAATTTTCAAATTTTATTTCTTTCAGCTTTGAATTTAAAATGTTTATTAACATTTAAACTGATATTATAATATTTTTCTTGTCGCTCTTATATATATATACTATATACTTATACTATGATTTATAAATAAATATTAAAATTTCATTATTATTTCACAACCTTTTGGTTTAAGTCAAATCTAAAAGCTAAGAATTTTTAAAATTACAAGAATTTAAAGTATATCCAAGAATTATATTGTTTATAAAATTTTCTCAGTTTAAGTTTTACGTGAGTGTGTCGAATGAATGATTGCTTAGGGTATCTCGTAGTCGGCTAAAGTTTCCTTTTGTGTTTTCTCCTCTCAGACTAATGGCCTCCAGCATTGCAGGCTGCATTGCGTCCCTGGGCTGACTGTTCCGAAGGACAACGACTGCGACTGCGACTGCAACGGCGACTGCGATTGTGTGTGTGTCCTGCGTCTATGTGTGTGTGTGTGTGCGTGTGTGGTGTGTGCGCGATGAAATCTTAATGCTCAATAATTCATTTTATGGAATTATTGCGCAGGTGGCCAACGTTGACGTAAAGTGGAAATCATTGCCAAATTTAATAGAATTCGATCGAATAGAAAATTGATGAATTATTCAGTCAACTTTATAGTCCTTGAGACCAACTATAACTGGGCAACTTAATTCAACAAGAATTGTTTGCCTTAAGATACCGATTTGTGGCATTTGTCATTTTATAAATATTTAAAATTTTATATTTCGATCAAATATGTTTTTCCCCAAAAAATCTATGTTAAAGTTAAGGTTCCTATTAAAAAATTTTAAATTAGTTTTAACAGCAGTGTATAACTTATCCGACTTCTTAAAACTCATATTCTTCAGCTCGCAGTTGATTTGGGAAGATAATCGAGTAAAGCAACAAAGTGCTAACATTATTCATTCAGCTGCATAAATCCGCAAATCCCAAGAAATTGGCTTAGTTGAAGTTCAGTAGGAAGTCAGTTGGGTCAAAGCTGCAAAGCAGTCAACGGGCCTGGCAATTATGCAGAAATGCTTTGCTGCAGGGCACAACAACCACAACAACAACAACAACGATAGCAACAACCACAACAACAAGAAGAACAATGTGTGAGTTGAAAAAGTGTTGCACACAATCAAAGAGAAACAAACACACACACACACATGTCCTGTCTGTCTGTCTGTCTGTTAGACACACTTAAGCCTGCCACTTATTGAGAGCAATA
Organism: Drosophila subquinaria; assembly: GCA_037043405.1. NCBI lineage: Eukaryota > Metazoa > Arthropoda > Insecta > Diptera > Drosophilidae > Drosophila > Drosophila subquinaria. The sequence continues at coordinate 184,696 of JBAMBL010000738.1, forward strand.
GACAGACGGACAGACAGACAGATGAGTGACAAACAGAGACAGCAATAGGAAAAGCGAGAAGTAAGAGTCGAGCACATAAATCTCTCTCCAATTGACACAGTTCCAAAGCAGACAGACAAAGGAGACCTAAGTAAGAACGGGACTTTGAAGGAAGAGAAGAAGTCAAGTCAACTGCTCATCAAACGGTCGCTCACTTTAGGCCAGGCCTAGACGGACGGACGCACGGATGATGCCATGATGTCCATGCACCTTGGAGTGCCCCCTAGACGATGACAACAACAACAACAACAACCATACGATAAGCGGCCCAGTCGAGACTTTGATGAGGGGCCCTTTGGCCCTTTATATTTATCCTTAGCCCCTGGTCATGTTCATGTTCATGTTCATTTGACCAGGCCAAAGCTCTGGCATTGTTCTCTGGATAGACACACCCAAAACAAACGAGTGAAAACACCTTCTTGGGGCTTCCGACTAGAAAGATACCCGTCACTCAGTATATACAAAATGAAAAATAGATTTTTTCCCTGATCAAGTTACCTTAGCAAGTCTCTTTACAGTATTTTTGGCTAGCCTAGTTCACCCCATGAAGCAATAACATAAGGAGGTCTCGTCGGCTGCCGAATCGTTCGGTTTTTAGTCCCTTCACGTACAGTGAAGTGCTCTCTATCTCTTTCTCTCGCGCTGATTATCAGTATAGTCAAGGGACTGCTTTTGCCGACGAGACCTCCTTATACTTATTGCTTCATGGTTCACCCTGATTTATCTGTCACCTTTTTTACTACCTTACCAATTTTTTCACTGAAATAGTTCACTTCAAATCAGAAGCCCAAGGTAAAACAGCTTTGTTTTTGTGCTTATTTTGTTAGAAAGTGAAATACTAAATTTTATATTCTGTTGAATAGCAATATAGCAATTGTTTGCAATGCTATATTGTTGTTCGCAGATTTCGGGTTTTGAAAACTAAGTTCCTTAGTCCTTTGGTATCTGATGCTCCAATTTAATATAGTTTTTCTAAGCAGCCCCTACAAGAGACATCAACATCTTCCAAAAAGCCTCCACTTCATCATGGCAGCAAGAAACCCTTTCAATGCTCAAAGCCTGGCTCTGAGTGAGGAAGCACCAGGCGATGATTCTCCTGGCGGTTTGACGCCACCGCCAGCTAAACGTCAACGACCTGCGGTCTCACCGTCCTTGGTGGTTTTTGGCATCGACAACGTCGGGGACTTTATAGACAAGTCCGTTGAAGCAGCCGGCAGCAACTTCATATCGAGAGTGGGTCCTAGGGGCGCCATCATCTCTGAATCGCATCTGCTATCAGCTATAGAGGCTATCGCGGATCTGGCCCGATGCCTGAATCTGAAGAGCATAGATGGCGAAGACTTTCTCAGGCCAAGGCTCTTGGCCACAGACTGGGTTGTTGCAAACATAACGGCGCTTGGATACACGCCGCTCAGCGTAACCAATGTCATAGACAACATAGCGTCACAACCAACAAACAGCTTCAGGGTCCAACTTCAAAGTCAGGAGAACAATTGGGATTTTCTAAAGTTGAGGTCTCTTGGTACATTCCAAGTTAAAATCAAGAGGATCTTCAGGCGTAAAACTTAAACTTACTTGGAGGCACTACGAACCAGGGACCTGAGCAGGAGATCCTCGCTGGCTAAGTCGGCTATCCAGGCTGTCGGGCTCTAGACATCCCAGAGTTTCCAGGGCTCATTGACGCAGCGCCTGCTTTTTTCCGATACGACACCCGCGGCCCAAGTTCTGCCACCCGCGGTCTATGACTCAAATATTCAGGCAATTCTGTAATCAATTCCAACACTGGATTCTGGGCTGCTGTTAAGTACCAACATACCCGCGTTTCATTTTGTTAACCAACACGGCAATTTTCGTAAAAATATAAATAGCACAAATGACAAATTGGGTTGACTTTAATCATTATTATTATTCAAATATAAAGTAACTAAAATTTTGCCATTGAAATAAAATATTAATAAAAAAAAAACTTTATTTAATTAGCATTGAAATACAATTTTTTAAAAAATATACATAGTTCAATAACTTTATGACTTCGAAAATATGTTAAAAGGTTAAATAAATTTAGAACAAAATTGTATAACGTTAAAAAATGTTAAGACAAATTTAACAAAAAAGTATATAATGTTGATAATACGAATACAAGCTACCCAGGCACTCAACAAATAGCGAGTATACGTATTAACAAGCACAGTGAAGAGCCTTTTTTATGCATTGCTCATACGCCGCGTTGCCCTTATTTAATGCTCGTTGCGTTTTGCATGCCGCCTAATCCATTTAATTGCATTGGAAGCAATGGGTTTTTTCTGTTTTTGTTTTTGTTTTTATTGGGGCAAAGAGTACGCAGAATATGGCAGCGTTTGGTTTGATTTGCAGTTTGCAACTTGCGAGCATAATAAAAATTAGAAATGCATTCAGAATCGCATACAAAAACAGAAACTTCTACCTTTGCCATGTCCTTGTGCCAGTTGGCAATCGTTGACTGACGACTACTACGACTGACTGGCAAACTAATTGAGTGAGTGACTGACTGGATGACTGACATCACCACATATCACATTATCTATAAATTGCACGCCATCGATGAGGATATTTTTGTGTGCTTTGTGTTTTGCATGTTGAGTTCGAATTTTGATTGTTCTTGAATGCCGTGTGAAATTTCATACTTCATTCATATCGAATGCCTAAGATTTCGATTTGATTTGATTTTTACACCATACGATATAATCGTTCTCAGCTCGGAGCACACATGCAATCAATTTGTAGAGCACAAACTGCCAAAATGTTTTCTTGTTTTCTTGCTTTCTTTCTTACTTTCCTTCTTTCTGGCCTATTCTAGGTATTTACTCGAGATTTGAATTTAATTTTCAGGTCACACAAACAAGGACACACTGTGTCTGTGTGTCTATGTCTACGTCTGTGTGTTTGTGTGCAGCCTTATGGGTAAAAAAGGATGTGCCAGTTGCTTTGCTTTGCTCGCCAGTCAAGTGACAAGCCAGGCATAAAAAATGCAATAAATATTTAAATTGCGATATCAACAAACTGCACGCAAATACAAAAAACTGAACTGGGTTCAGGACCCTTCAAAAACTAGGCTAAATTGTGAATAATGCAGCAAAATAATTAAAAGGATTGTGACACCATTATTTTAATTAAAAGACTTGAAAATGTACTTAGTTTTTAAATGAAATCTTAACAAGTCAAAATTACATATGGGCATTTCCATACTCGCGCACGGGACATTCGTACACATTCAAAGTAAAAAAACGGTAAAAAGGAAACGGTTTTTTTTTCTGATGAAGGTCTTAACATATAGCATTTGATTAGCTCTTTCATTGGTGCAAAGATTGATTTTGGGTAATTTTTCATTTTGAAGATAATAGAAAAATTCAAGTGATTCGCACGGGACACAAAACGGAAGTGACTTGTGAGGTCAACCAATTCAAACGCCAATTTCAGCGAATCCAGAGGCAATATTTTAATGCAACTTATTTTTAACTCTTGTGCATTGATGCCTCTTAAAAATGGTTATGATTTTTTTCAAAGATGACTTGCACTTTTTTTTTAATTCAATTTGACGTAAATTCGCACGGGACATCGCGCACGGGACATTTTTTACCATCACTTTTTAATGTTCTTTCTGTCTCTCTATTTAAAAATTATATGTCCAAAACAGCCCGAAAAACTTATTTAAATTAAATTTTCAATATATTTCTTTGAATTAAATTGGTTCATGTTAAAATTTTACTGTCCTACTACGTGTAATCGTTAAAATATAAATGGTCCATTTTGGATGTCAATTTTTAAGAAAATTGACATAAATATGAAAAAGTGAATTTATTCCAATGTAGAATCTATATGTTCATCCTTTTGAATTTCATCCAGTGTATATTGCTTAAATAAATAACTTAAATACCTTTCTGAAAGAAAATTTCAAAAGATGTGAATTTTTGATCAATTTTACGTTTTTGGCCGCGGTGGACCTTTCTGTGGAAATGCCCATATACTGGGGTGCCACAGAAATCTCTTTCACCTGAAAAATGACGTAAATTTCATACAAATGTACGTCAAATTCAAGTGAAAGAGATTTCCCAGATAAATAAATGTTCATTTTGTTAAATTTCTATTTTTTTTCAACTTTGATTTATTATGTTATTTAAATTTGTTAAATTTTAATTTTAAATTTAAGCTTATATTGTTGCGTCGACTGCTTTTAGATTGATAATATAAACATGAATATGTAAATAAAGAACTTGAAAAATAAATTAATTAAATATATAAATAAATAAATAAATCAATAAGAAAATAAATGAGTAAATAAATATATGAATATAAAATAATTAAATTATTAAATAAATAACTATATAAATAATAATTGGATAAATAAATAAATATATGTATAAATAAATAAATAACTAATTTGTGATTTACATTATTGTTAATGCATTTTATTCATGTCACAGTTTCTATTATTTTCCGAATTTGATTATTGTTTTTCTTTTTCAATCGTTTAATATTTAAAGCTTTAAATTTTTGCACAACTACAACAACCACTTAACAATTTATATTTAAAAAACAACAACAACAACAGCTGTAAATTAACAACAAACAGCAACAACAACAATCGTGTCAAGTTCAACAAAAGCTTCACCCGCTGCTGTTGTTGTTGCTTTGCCTTTTTCAATAAAATTCGCGGCACGCACAAAACCAAAAGCAAAACCAAAAGCCAAAAAAAAACCTGTTAATGCGTTAGGCTGATTTTTTGTGTCTTTTTTGGCTGCCATTCGAAAAATGCACCCACGCTGGTTTTGAAAGAGAGCTGCAACTTTTGCTCTGAAGAAAACCAAAGAGACCTCAAAGAGACAACGCTCATTAAGAGAGTGAGAGAGTGAGAGGCAGCGATTTGACCTTAAAGATAAGTAGTTGACAAAAAGCGGGAATATATTTTATTTATTTTATTATGATACACAGATACCGCAACTAAACAGACTTGCTAAATTATAGCCCAAAAATCAAACATAAATTAACGCAATTTTTGAAACAAACTCAAAAATGAAATTGAAAAAGGGAGAGAAAAATAAAAGCGAATTTAGTTGCACTAATTTGCTAATGGGACGCCCATATTTTAATAGCCAAATTACACACAAAGCAACATAAAAACGTGTTGCTCATCAGCAACACAGTTACAACAACAACAACTAAAACAACAAATACAACAACTCAACAAGTCACATCATCATTAAAGACCTGGAACTTGGGACAGACCCAACAAATTTTCAACTCTTTCAGCTGTCAATGTGGCACTCGCTTCGCTCTCTCCCTTTTCCTCTCTATCTATCTATCTGTCTCTATCTTCCTATATATCTGTCTCTATCTGTTTCTCTTCACAGTCAATTAACAGGGCTACCTGTGCAGACTGATCGCTCAGAGGGCTTACACTGCGCGAAAAATTGCATAGTATATAAAATAAATCTTTTTTTTCATAATACATGAACATAAGAAGAAAATGTATTAAAATTAAAAAACATATTTGAATAGTTTTTTTCCGAATCTTTTTATAATTACAATCTATCCAGTACAATTTTATATAGACAATAAATATTAGCAAATAAAGTGTTTGAAATAAACATATTTGAATAGTTTTTTCTTCAGAATCTTTTTATAATTACAATCTATACAATACAATTTTATATAGACAATTAAATATTAGCAAAGAAAGTCTTTTAAAAGGGAAAAAAATATTTTTTATTAAAATATTTATGTTGGACTTTTATGTATAAATTGTATATGATATAAAATAAATGATAAAAAATTTCATATTTAATTCAATCACTTTACAGTGATTATTTTCATATTAAACGTAAGAGCAAAGGCAAAATATTTAAATAACTTTGATTTTAATCAAATTTAACACTTACGCTTAATAAAATCTTTGATAGTTTCCTTGAATGTTTTTAATAAAATTAAAAATGTTGCAATTCTAAAGATGAAATGCAAATTAAATTATTCATATAATAAAAAAGACATTTTACTTTAAAATTTATTTTAAATACATAGTTTTCTTTTCAGAAGCTTTTCATACTTTCAACTTCAACTTCAGTGCCCTTTTCGCTGAGTGTAGAGGAGGAGGAGAGGAGGTCGCCAGCTGCTCACAAGTTGAGGCGAGTTAAGTGAGTGACGAAGTCGCCGCATTTTGCTCTGAGCTTGTCTTGAACTTTGGCAGTCGTTTACGGTTGTTCCAAGCGCCGCGTTGCTTTAAATCCGCGCAACGATCTCTATAAACAACGAACTGAAAACTAAACAAACTACCAAACTACCGAGCTATCGAATATTCCCGGTAATTAAGACCAAAATAAATGAAATAACAAAGTGAAAGAAGAGTATTTAAATCGATGCTTGACCTTCTTCGATTCGCGTGCGCCTGTTTAATAAATGTGTGTTGATTTTATCGTTCCTCATATATAACCTATATCCCACCCTAGATTATATCTGAAACCCTGTTACGTTCACTGCAGGTGTGTGTGTGTGTGTGTGTGCATATGTATGTGTGTGTGATATAGAACAAATAAAAATGTGTCGCAAATATCTTGAGCTGTCAGTTGGTGGATGAGCTTCAGCGCGTCAATTTGTGTCGACCCAATTAAATAAGTCAAAAAATATATTTTTACAAAAAAATATTTACAAAAAAAAAACAAAAGCTTTCACCTAACAAAGCGCTTAGGCGAAAACTTGTTTTTTTCAACGCTTTTACTACGACAACACGGCAAAATAAAAGACATTATAAATTACAATATTTCTTATGTGTGTACATATATTTGTACATATGTAAGACAAACCTAAAACTAAACCAAACCAAACCGAAGTTGAAGTTGAAGTAAAGTAAAGTGAACGAAGCCAAAGCTAACCCCAACAACAACAACAACAACGAACGCATCACAGCGCATTCAACAACTTGTTTATTTCAAAATATACATATATATGTATAAGTATATACTTATATATAACAAAAAGGCAAAACCTGAAAGCGCGTATATCTTATAAATAGTGCGCTTTGTTTCGGCACCCCAACAAAAAAACAAACAAACAACAACAACAAAAACCACAACAACAACAACAATCTTGACGTAGGTCAGGCGACTTTAATAAATAAATTAAAAAAAAAGAAGCTATGCGCTGATTGAATTTGCCGGCTAAATTCAAGTTGAAGTTGAAGCGAATAACTTTTTTGGGCCCGGTTCACAAATTGGCTTATGGGTCAGCAGCACTTGATCTTGATCTTTAACTAAAGATAATTGGAGTTACAACTACAACAACAAAATGATCCATTGGTCACTGATTGTCAGCGCTTTGGGCGTCATTGTTGCCGTTCTGGGTGGATACTGTGGTTGGGCACTGTTCCCCACAATGATTCACAAAAAGGTCGAACAGGTGAGTTTTAGAATTTCTCAAAAAATCAGTGAATCAGTGTTAGAGTTTACTGTTACGAAGTTCGGCATACAGTGAAGGAACAAATCATAGAAACACGAGTTAACTTGACAGTTTAAACCATTCATTTAATAAAAAGATAAAAAGCTACGCATGAATATTGAATGTTATTGTTTTGTTTAATTTTGAAACATCGCTAAATAGATATTGTGTAAAAATTATGAAACTAAAAAAGTTAATTTTTTCCGTAGCAACTTTTTAAATAAAAAATAAATAATCGTTTCTATTCAATTTTTTCATGACCGTATCTTTAAGATAGTTATTTATCTGCTAATTGCAAGTTTTCTCGCGGGCAAACAAACAATGCAAGCTCTTCATAAATTGCCAGTCAATTAATACCATTGAATTGTTAATATATTCTCTATCTTTATATCTCTTTTATTATTGAGATTATAAAGTAAGAAACAGAGATGCTGTGTACATTTATCAATCAGAGAGATAAGAGTTATCTTAAAGGAACAATTCAATGTAAATATTTTTGGTAAATTGGCGACTGCATGAAAAGAATTTAGTTCCGTTCGATACGCGACTTTTGAAATATCAATGAATCAATAAATTACAAAAATGTAATTTTGTTTTGTAAACCAGTTGTAAAAATAGATTGAATTAGTATTAATATCTTTAAATAAATTCTTGAAAACTAGATGACTTTTTTTTAAATAAAATTATATTAAGTTAAGGCATTTTTAAAGTATCTTAACAGTGTAAACCCAAGTCCATTTAGAAAATGTACACAAAAACTAAAACTAACATCACTGGCACTTGAATGACTCAGAGTTCTAAAAAGTCGTAGTGATTACATAATGCACTTTAGGCTGTCCAAATTGACAAATTGTGAAATTGTCAATGTCAAACACGACCTTCAATAGAACATGAATGCATTACATTAATGAGCAGGTACAACTCATTACCATTGCCCATAGTGATTACCAAATATCTCTCGACGATCTAAAATGTTACAACAGGGCCCAAAACAGTTTCGAGTTTCGTTATCGCAATGAAAATGACACTGCAGAACACGCTTAAAACTGCATTGGGAATGTCTCTATTGGGAATGTCTCTAGTCAAATTGCTGGACAAAACAAGTTTGATGGAATGAAAAAAACTCAATGAATGCATTTAACTAGATCTAATCTATTTCCATAATCGTATGATGAAAGCGCTTAGACAATAATAGATAGACAATAATAGTAAAAGATTTAAAATAATAAAAACGATAATTTTTTTTTTTAACACTTACTTAAAAATTAAATGAAATAAGTAAAGTAATAACATTAACTACTATTATTAGCTATCATTCTACTAAATCTTAAAAAGAGACACCATATAGAAAGGTGGAAATGGCTGATTTAAGATTTTAAGCAATGTAAGTGCCTAAGAGTATGCAGTAAAAAATATTTTATATTTATTTAATGAAGTAATGGGTATCCTATAGCCGGGAACTCGGCTATAGCCTTTCCAGCTTGTTTTAAATTTGTTTTGGGAACAATCATTTCTTTATTTTCATCATTTTTACTAAATACTTATTCAGATTTGATGAATGATCAAATTACTCTAGATTTGTCTTTGAGTTTAGATGTTTAGTTGGTTCTTTTGTGAATACCCAAGGTAAATATTGCCGGGTGAAAATTGACTCATTGCCAGATTCACAATTCATGATTCTCGTTTTACAATTCAGTTGTTGTTTATAGTTCACGTAATTAGAATGCGCACATCGCTTTTTAATTGCCCTGGCCCTGCCCATGGCAGCCGAAGTCACATTAAATGCGGTGTTTTAGGGTTGTCATGCTTTCGGTCAAACTCGAGTTCAACTATTTACGAGTACTCGAAGTTGGGAACCTTGCGACCTGGCGCCCATGACTGAGGTCAACTCTCATGTCATTCATTGTGTTGTTTTTTATGAGTGCCATTCCAAGTTCCGTGTCTTGCGTATCTGTCGGATGCAATCTAGAATTGTTAAAACTCAACTTAATGTGGCCAAGAAAAAAGCAGCACTTTTATTTTAAGGCTTTTGTCGCCTTCAAGTTGAAGGCAAATTTGCGTGTAAAACAATTTCCATTTGAAATTCAAAGCAAATAAAAACCAAACCAAAGCAAACCAAACTTAATTAAGATTCAAAGCACCTGAAGTACCTCGATGGTCAATTGCAGCTCGATTTTAAAACAGTTGACGTTGTTGCTGTTGCTGTTATTGTTGTCGTTGTTGCTCTTGTGCAATGGGTTAAAAGGCAATGCCAATTACAATTACCATAAATATTTATGTCATCAAGAAAGCGACCAACAATTAACAATTAAAAACGCCGACTTGTTTGAGATTTTAATGTTAAGTATTCGTATCTTTTGATTTCGATTAAATAATGAAACAAAAACTAAAAAAAAATTAGCTAGATGGAAGATTATCTTCGGCAAGCCAAACATTTAATATCCTGAGAGTTTTACACTAGCTAAATGTTAAAAAATTTTAGTGGAATATACTTCATTATTTCATAGTAATTGAGTTTTAGCTGCCTTGAGATCTGATAATGTCGATATAACACTATATGAACAAACAACAACACACTTGTAGAAAGCAAGGAGAAACGCTAGAACCAATTGAGAATTCTAAGTCGCAAAAGTGACAAAGTAGCTATAAAACTGTTCTGCTATTTATTTATTATTATTATTTATATTTAATTTTCGATTAAATATATTTCTAACACTGATGTTACACAGTTCTGTATAGTTTACAGCAAAGTTAAATTTTGTTTAATTAATAAAAATAATTAATAATAGAAAAATAGAAAAAAGAGATAAAAATCTAAAACAAACATTGTCATACGCTCATAAGCCTCTGTTTACTGTGAGTACTAGGCTAAATATGCGCTGATATTTATGTATGTCATCTAGAAAGCCGCTGCAATTAAATATTACGCATACGCCGCATTGACCCCAGCACTCAACACATTCTGAACAGCATTTTATTTTGTATTTGCATTCGAAAATCTTAAAATTTCAGTCACGTTTTTTGGCACTCGCTTTGACTTTGATGTTATCTTGTTGTTATTGTTGTTTTTGTTGTTTCGGCTTTGCGCCGACACATTGTTAAAATTGGTCAATTTCGCAATAATTATTTTGTTGTATTTTTTATTATGATTTTGTTTGGCTGCCAACTGAATTTTGGGCCATTGTCAATGCGTTGGTATTGTTAGCTTGGCTAACTTCGACTCTCTTCGGCTTCGGTTAGGAGCTCTTAAGGTTAATCAAACGTTTTGTATGCTCTTCGATATTTTTAGTTGACAGTTGAGTGCGTCCATTGACCTTGAAATTGTCGACTTATTTTCATGTTGTTTCTCGAAGATTTCTGTTTTATTTTTTGACAATTCTTCAATTGTAATCGTAAAATTATATTGCTAGTCATGTTTCAAGCAAGTTTTTGCCAATTTTATTTATTATACATATTATATATATTCACCTTTTAAGGGAATTGTAAATATTTATTGAGACTTCTAGTCAAGGCGTAACCAGAGTGTTAAATGTCTCACAGGGTCACAAGTCGATAAATCAGTTTTTATGGACACATCTGCAAATAATTGTCAAAGGCACTTTAATTACTGGTCAATAATATACATATATTTTACAAATTTTTGCATTATTAATTAATTTTTCAACTTGGTCATTGCACTTAGATGTCAACGACAACAAATGTTAATTCTTTACAGCAGGAATTATAAATTAAAACGAATTAATTTAAATCTAAATTAATTTTAATATTGGAATGCAACGTGCTGTTGATAAAATTGTTGTTTTTTTCTTTATTTTTGTTTTTTCTCTCAATAAAAATGGAAGATAGAAAACTGGTTCATAGTCGTCAGCTTGGCGATGTGACTTTTATGGTCACTAATTCATCATTTTGACCGTCATATAAATTATTTAGTGTGGGATAAACAAAACGCGATAATGCTGTTTAATAAATGTTAATTAACAATCGATTGAAAAAAAAATCAACAGACAGCGTGTTGAAAATATCTGTGATTTAAGAACAAATTGATTATGGAATTTGAATATAATTAATTTAACTCAATTTATTTCTTTATTCCGGTTCTTAGTGCTACAAAGTTAACACTTATTGTTTAAGGTACTAGTTACTATTAAACACATTGATTTTAAAATATTATTAAGGATAATAATTTTAGTTTTTAATTTTAATTATTTTAATGATGTATTTATCATATTCTTTCTGTGTCTTCCCCTCTAGAGTGTTATCATATCCGATGGTTCTGAGCAATACAAACGCTTTGTCAATTTACCACAACCACTGAACTTTAAGGTCTACATTTTCAATGTCACAAATCCCGAAATGATACAACACGGCGCCATTCCCATTGTTGAAGAAATTGGACCCTATGTTTACAAGTAAGTCAATAATAAATATGTAAAAAGGATTGTAATGTTTTAATTTTAACTTATTTTGCAGACAATATCGACAGAAGAAGGTTAAGCATTTCAGCCGAGATGGATCCAAGATAACCTATGTGCAGAATGTGCACTTTGATTTTGATGAGGATGCCTCAGCTCCCTATACACAAAGCGATCGCATTGTGGCACTCAATATGCATATGAACGTGAGTATAAGTATCTGATAGATAGATAGATGTAAAAACTATCTTATATTTATATACATTTGTTAATTGAGATTGATTGATTGATTTACAGGCCTTTTTGCAAGTATTCGAAAGAGAAATCACTGATATCTTACAGGGTTTTGCAAATAGATTGAACTCGCGCCTAAATCGAACTCCCGGCGTGCGGGTTTTAAAGCGTCTGATGGAGCGCATTCGAGGGAAACGTAAAGTAATTTTATTCACTACTAATTCTACAGACAGCCAACAATATATATATATTATACTCAAACCAAACTCAGCATGATGGGTCAAAATTTTTTTTTTTTTGTATAAAGGTTTCGGTTTCGGTTTCGGTTTTGGGTTTGAGTTTATTAAGTAATGAATACTTTCATAGGAATACAGATACAATCTGTACCTTGACAATTGTATTAATTTGAGTTCACATTGTGCCTCTTCTTTATGGCTAATGTTGATAGTAACTGATAACTAAATCGATTTCATGACATTTGCATTTATAGTTATTAATTAAGAATTCAGCCCAGTTAAACGTAAAGTAATTAAGCTTTTCTTGTTGATTTATTTGTTCACTTACCCATGGTTAAATGACCAGAGGTTGAGTTAGGTCATGGCTCTAAGATCAACTGAAATCAATAAATAAGAATAAGAACAAAGTTTGCTTATTAAGTACATATTTTAATGATTTTAATATGTAAAAAACATGTCAAATGTAGCGTTTAAATTTATATTTGCTGTTAACTAACTCACCTTGGCATTTAAGCCTCAAGTCGTCGGCTTAACTTAACTTGAGGCTTAAATGTCATTAGCTGTTCATGGATATTAATGTTAATAACAATTAACAATTATAGCGCCCTTTAGCTGGGTTAACGGTATCTTAATCAGCCTTATTGAAGATGTCAAAGTAAGTTAAATACAATGTTGAACAACTGTCAGTTGCCTATTTTCTATATATTCCTATTCCTGTGCATGTTTATTATTAATTAATTACAATTTTGCTCATTAAACTCAAGTTCACACACAACACAACTTATCAAATCTAACTGAATAACACAATTCATATTGATTGGCATGAACCTTGGCTAAGAGAACTAACTGCCAAGTGTGAAAATGTTTTGATAAATTGAGAACTGAATATCAACGATCGATTCGACTTGGTTGTCAGTCAACCGTCAGCTAACTACATTTTATCCTCTCTCCTCAGTCAAGTAATTAATAATAACAATTTTTACCCGCCTGCCAAATTTATCCGCCTATTAATTTCGTTTAAGCTTCCAGCAAACGCTTTATTAAACAAATTAACAATTTAACAAATTTCGCTGGCTAATTGTTCCCGCTACTGCTTTTTTGCCGCCTCTTTTCCTGGTTTCCTGGTTTTTGGCCCGTTCGAAATTCCCATTCATCAATTTCATTCAACTTTCGCTTTTTACAGTCTGTGCTGCAAATTGGCGAGAATGATCCCGGCCTGGCTCTGCTTCTGGTCCATCTGAATGCCAATCTCAAGGCGGTGTTCAATGATCCACACTCCATGTTTGTCCACACCTCGGTGCGGGAGTATCTCTTCGATGGCGTCCGCTTCTGCATCAATCCGCAGGGCATTGCCAAGGCCATTTGCAATCAGATCAAGGAAAGCGGCTCCAAGACGATTCGAGAGCAAAGCGATGGCAGTTTGGCCTTCTCATTCTTTGGACATGTGAGTTGCCATTCAATCAAATCAAACATTCTAACCTAATTTAAAGAACAAAATCACAATGAAATCAAAATGTGCAAGGACAATATATCTGAGAAAAACTTTAATATAAGTCAAAAAACAAGCGGTTAAAGCTATAGTCGAGTTCCCGACTAAAGGACACCCGTTACTAATTTAAAATAATACATTAAAAAAATTATTGCATACTTTTAGGCAGTTGCATTGCTTGAAACTTAAATCTGCCATTACTGTTGTTCTGTTTGGCCGATCTTATTGCGATTAAGTAGGGTGACAGCTTATAATATTAGATAACGTTACTAATCAAAAAATACGTAATATTCTAATAAATGTGCGTGTGGTGGTTTTAAAGGGACATTAAGGCTGTAATCTGAGAAAAACTTTAATATATGATCAAAAATTACTTTTTTTTTTGCTATTATGGCAAATAATAATGAGCGAACATCTATCTTATTCTATCTATCTATCTAATTCTAACTAATGTATTTCAAATATATTTTTGGGTTCTCTAGAAAAATGGATCCGGTCACGAGGTGTACGAGGTGCACACGGGCAAAGGAGATGCAACAAGGGTGCTGGAGATACAGAAACTCGACGACTCGCACAATTTACAGGTGTGGCTCAATGGCAGCAATGGGAGCAATGGGAGCGAGGGGGAAGCTTCGGTCTGCAATCAGATCAATGGCACAGATGCCTCCTCGTATCCGCCATTTCGACAACGGGGCGATTCCATGTATATCTTCAGTGCGGATATTTGTCGATCTGTTCAGCTGTTCTATCAGTCGGATATACAGTATCAGGGCATTCCCGGATTCAGATACTCCATAGGGGAGAATTTCATCAATGACATTGGACCCGAACACGACAACGAATGCTTTTGTGTGGACAAATTGGCGAATGTCATCAAGCGTAAAAATGGATGTCTCTATGCAGGTGCTTTGGATTTGACTACCTGTTTGGGTAAGTTTAAATTTTAAATCAAAAAAATTACTATTTTCGGGGAAAAGGCAAAATTGTGACTTTTCTTAAGTTTTCTCGAGAAACAACAATGTTTTTCATATTAAGTTCGATGACTTTTACTCAGCTAGGATTAGTGAAAATTTTAGCTTTTTAGCTCTTACCATTTGGGCTTTACAAGAGTTTTTTTTTAGATATAAATAGCTACATAAATCCGTTTGAATTTAATTGCCCTGTTATTTATGGGAATAAAATAAACATTTGACAGCTTCTTGACTAGAGATTCGATATGCTAACGACTTTTGGGCCCATTAAAATGGGCATTAATTAGACCACCCCCCGCGGAAGGGGCAACTAAAACAAGAGTTGACCATCTAATTATCTAGCCGCGTTTGTCACAGCCAAAATTAAACTCAACAAGCGGACAGACTATCAAGCGACTATCAACTTTCAATTTCACAGATTTGAATAAAAACACAACACACAAAGAATATATGCAAAATAATTCCAGAAAATCCGGAAATGCTTGACATGCTTGTTTACGCCTTCGTCAGAGATTAACGTGTTTGCTTAGTATATAATTATACATATTTTATTGTTCCATGTTTCATATGCTAATGCTTATCTGTCATATGCATAGACTACTGTAGAAGAACCGCCCCCAGCATCCGCATGATTGCAGAAATATGCTTTAGTGTTATTATCATTAATATTTTGTTATTGCCATTGTTTTCATACAAAGTCGAGTCTTAAACAAGCTCAGAATTGTATTTCAGTCATCCGATATCAATTGATTTTATGCAAATTGGAATTGGAGGTGCAAAAGCAGCTCATAAACACACAGCTCGTCAAATTCAAATTCAAATTCAAATCATAAAAATAAAACTTCAAATAATATCAAATTCTTTTAAGCATCTTTAATGGCATCTCAAAAAAAAAAACTCGAAGCAAGTTGCAATTTTATGAATTGATAAAATACATGATCGCAATCTATAATATTGAGGTTATTATTGTGATAAAGTATTAAAAATTTGTTATCCAATTTTAATTGAATAAATCTATCTATATTTTTGTTTTTTTTTTTTGAGTTGAGACACAAAATCTAAAAATTAAATTAAAAAATAAACGTTTAAAATTAATAACTCTAATAACATATACCATAAAAAATAAATTTTACAACTCTCAAGTTGATTGAATACAAGTGTATTTATTATTCGGCATTCTAGCGATTCTTGGCAATAATTCTGCTGATGCGTCGTTTATTGACCCATTCCAATTGATTGTTAATTTCTTAATTAACACTTCAAGCAAGAAAAAAATAAACAAATAAATAAAAGGAGAAGAGAATTCAAATTGCGCATTTGAAATGAAAAGTGTTGATGGCTTCTGAAGTGCTCATCGGCATCATTATTCTGATCTATCTCGAGTGCGCTCTACAAATTGAAGCATTAAATTCCATATTCTTTATTACGAGTATTTCTCGTATTATTTTAATTTGCTTTTGATTTTCGTTTTATTTTGTTTGGGTGTTTGCCAGACGCACGTTTCAACTTGAGATTCTTGGCTTTAATTGGCAAAACGTGAGTTAACAGTTTCATTAATAAGCATCTGAAATATTTGTCTTGCTTCTGCCATATGAGGAAACTCTAGCAAATTGGTTCAATGCTAACACTAAATAAATAAATACTAAATAAACAATTGAATCTGCAACTTCCGCGCTATCTGTACTTCACTTTATTCAAGAATTATTTATTGAATCGTTGCTCAGGTCGTTGCTCGCCTTTAGACCCATTGAACTCCACGTTGTATTGAGAATATTGATTTTATTAAATTTTTGTAAATATATAACTGGGGTAAAAATCCTGTTTATATTTTGTAAATATTTTTTACTGCTCCATTGGCATCTTGATTTGTAATTTAATGCACAAATTCATGGATCATATTTAATGAACGCAATTATAATATTTTTATTGCAGATGCGCCAGTTATTTTGACGCTGCCTCACATGCTCGGCGCCTCGAATGAATATCGCAAGATGATCCGAGGCCTTAAGCCCGATGCCAAGAAGCATCAGACCTTTGTGGATGTGCAATCGGTAAGCAGATTAATCGATCCTTGAACCCAGATAACGACACTTAAAATTAATTACTTTATATAATGATATAGTTAACGGGCACTCCACTGCAAGGCGGCAAGAGAGTGCAGTTCAATATGTTTCTGAAGAGCATTAATCGGATAACCATCACGGAGAATCTGACCACAGTGCTAATGCCCGCCATTTGGGTGGAAGAGGTCAGTAGCCCAAAGATTATATATCCTATTGTAGAGTTCCAACTATAGCATACCTGTTATTTATTAAAGTACACATAAAAAAATTTTGTTGCATACTTTTAGGCACTTGCATTGCCTAAAAACTGAAATCAAGCATTACCACTTTTCTTTTTGTTTGATCTTGCTAAAATTTAGTACAATAATAACTAATAATTGTTGTTATAACATGATAATAATATTTTTTTAAATCTTTCCTAATCTTACAATTTACAGGGTATTCAACTGAATGGCGAAATGGTACAGTTCTTTAAAAAGAAACTCATCAATACGCTGAAAACGCTAAACATTGTCCACTGGGCGGGACTATGCGGCGGAGTGGGCGTGGCAGTTTTAAGCCTCATCTATTACATATTTCAGAGGGGGCGGCCAGCGGAGGTGCCCTTAAAATAAGGAGAAAGCTAAACTGAAATGTTATGAATGTATTTTATTATTATTAATTAATAATTGTTAATTATTATTATTATCATTATAATCAACTAATTGTCCACGAATTTTGTATATAATTTATTTTTTAAATGTGATTTTATTATATTGTGATTTAGTGTGTACTAAAAACCTGTTGAATAAAAAACAAAATATAAATGCGATACTGAATTATTTCCCAATGGAATTCCAATAAAATTTGTCCAACTAAATATTTAAATACACAATTCTCTCTGAGATTCAGTTTATTCAGCAAACATTTCAACCACAAAAGTTACTTAATGTTGGCCAAGTTATTAGCTGAAAGTCTTTGCCTACACCTTGATCTGAGCCCAGCCAAGTTCAAGATCAGTCAATAGTGAGTAAAAGAAAAACATAAGATATTCATTTAATGAATCAATCAATGGCACTACTCGTATAACTACAAGTCAAAATCAAAATGAAAATAAATAAAATAAAAATAACAATGAAAAAAGTTGATTAAAATTTGCGCAAAGCTACTAATTAAATCATGGTTTAAATACAGTTGTTAAAACCTGTCTACAAAGGAGTATTTGAAGCTTAAGCAAGAGACACTTGGTGAGGTGAGATGAGTTGAGATGAGATGAACACACAGAGGATTGACCAAGTCAAAGATATGCAAACACACAAAGCGCTGAAAAGATCAACAATGCGACAAGGTGTTTGATTTCCATGTGATTGAGACACACACAGAGTCTGAAACTGAGACTTTGACTGTCAGTCATTTCGATTGACAGCTGAAACTGATCATCAAATGATCAACTGCAAACTGGGCGTGTTTCGCACGCGTTTTAAAACGCTAGCAAAAGTCGCGCTTAGCCCATTCTATTTGTGAATCGCTTAATCGCTTATAAATATTGTAAATTAATTTCATTAGCAATTTTCTAGCTAATGGCCCCCCAAAAAACTTTCGCATCTTTAACTCATCTCCGTTCTCCCTTCCCCTATATAATATTTGGGGCTCTTACGCGCGTGGACACTTTAGACAAAGTGTCGTCTCTATTTGGACAAAGCAATCGAGAACCTTTTAAGTTCTTCCTAAAGACCTGGTCAATAATTATGCAATATACAACAGACAGAGAGACAGAGCTACAACCAGTTTGGCAACGTTGCACAGTGGGGAAAAACGACCAAGTAGCAAATTTAAATTTAAATTTATTTTCATAATTCATAGCAATTAACTTTAGGTATAGAAACAAAAAATATTTAAACTAAAGAAAATTGATTAATAAACAAATTATTTAACTCTCTGAAATTAAGAAAAAATTAGTTAACTTAATGTTTTTCATTAAAGTTATCAAATTTAAAATGAATATAAATATTTTTTTAAAAAGTTTCTTTATTGGGTATATTGATCAGAAAGAGAAAATAAAAAAATGAAACTAAAAAGAAAATGATTTAATACAAAAAACTTATTGAACAAATTATTTTATAAATTTACTATTTTTTTGTATTTTTTTCGAAAAAACTTTATAAAATCATCTTAAAAAATACTTTATTATTATATAATTATTTTTTTTAAGTAAATATTAAGCCGAATGGCCCACTGTGCGCTGTCGTCACATACGTATTCAAATCGGACCCCAGCCCAACCTAACTTTGGGCTCAAGATGAGCTGCCATCGTCTCAGTCTCAATCTCAATCTCAGTTTCCATCGCCATCGCCATCGCATCGAATTGTTCAGTCTGAAACGAAACGCGCTAACGCACGCAACGCAACGCGGCAAAAAACGCGTCAAATGTGAATTCATTAACAATTTAAACTTAAGTTCACATTCACATTTATCTTTGACAAAGGACTGTTTAATATACAAAGTATATAAAGGCCTGTTAATACTTAAGGCAGTTGAGTGTCAGTTGAGATGTCGTCAACTCTCAGCATTTGTTTATTGTTGTCGCTGTTGCAGCTGCCGTTGATTTCGTGTCGCGTCTTTGAGCGCTGTGAATTGGCTGGAATCCTGAGGCATCAGTATGGATTGCCAGCCGCTCAGGTTGCCACTCTGGTGTGCATTGCCCAGCACTCGAGTGACCTCAATACAGCTGCCTTCGGTGGGGGAACTGGACCCTCAGGTGGCTCCCATGGCATCTTCCAGATCAGCGATGTCTATTGGTGTTCGCCACCTGGCCAAGGTGCGGGCTGTGGTCTGAGTTGTGCTCGTCTGCGGGACGATGACATTGCCGACGATGTGTTGTGTGTGCGTCGGATCTATGCGGAGCATCAACGCATCTCGGGCGACGGATTCACAGCGTGGCAGGCGTACAACACGTATTGTCGCCAGGATCAAGCAGCATCCTATGTGGCAGGTTGTCAGACAGGTCAGCCAGGATCATCAGGATCAGGATCACGTGTCCAGCATAACAATCATGCCTTGCAGGTAGCTGCCTCCTATCTGCAGCCCCAACACATCCAGCCGCATTATCAGCAGGTACCTCATTCTTATTTTAAATATACCCAAAAAAAAAACTACGAGACAAAATAAACCAAACGTTTTAAATGTCAAGTTTCCACTTCATATCGACGACTAATGTCCTAATTAGTATTTTTTTTTTTTAATATAAGTTATGTTAAAATGAACAAAACTGTTGAATTGTTAAGTAAGCTGGGTAGAAAATTAGGCCAACCTCCAACTTATATTGCTTTTCCAAAACTGATCCGATTTTCAAGCGAAATGATATTCATTAATAATTGCTTGGTGTCTCAATTCTGTCAGCATTCAAATTTAGATCATTTAGAAAAAAAAAACAATTAAATATTTTTATTTTGTTGGTTCTCGACTTAATTTTAAAGAGAAATTAAATTTTTTTAGATATTACGTTGTTTTTTTTTTTATAAATTTCACTAACTAGTATAAGTATTACCTATCATTCAATGAATTTGCAACACGATCGGACAAATATAAAGGTGGTAATGTCTGATTTAAATTTTTAGGCAATGCAAGTGCCTTAAAGTATGCAATAAAAAATATTTTATTTATATTTAGTTAAGTAAGGGGTATCCTGCAGTCGGGAATTCGACTTGCTTGTTTTTTTTTTATTTGCGACTTGATTTTCAAGAGAAATTAGATTTCTATTTTAACTTAAATTATTTTTTAATTTTTTATTACCTACTTGTTAGTTTTATTTATTTAAATTTTTGTTTGCAATTCTTTGTTTATTCTAGGGAAACCATCAGGCAGTGCAAGTGAGTTCACCTGGGAAGATCTACAGTCGCTGTGAGTTGGCCCAGGAGCTGTATTACCAGCACAAGCTGCCGATGCAACAGATTCCCACCTGGGTGTGCATTGCCCAGCATGAATCCTCCTACAACACGGCTGCTGTGGGTCGTTTAAATGCGGATGGCAGTGCTGATCACGGACTGTTCCAGATCAGTGATCTCTACTGGTGCACACATGACAATTACCAAGGCAAAGGTGCCATGCATCCTGCAATCAGTTCTTGGACTCTAGTATTGTCGATGATGTGCAGTGCATACGGAAAATCCATCAGGAGCATACGCAAATCTCTGGCGATGGCTTTACCGCTTGGACTGTCTACAATCGTGATTGTCGCAATCAGAAATATGAACAGATTGCCGCCTGCTTTGCGAAGCCACAGCCACCCGTTGCCACAGTCTCCAAATCTCCGAGACCATATCATCCCAATGTGATTCAGGGCGATGTCAAAGTCAGTTATCAGTCAAATCTTCAATCAACGCCTAATCCGTATTATAGACAGAACAGCCAGAAGTTGATTAGCTATCAATCAACGTCCAGTTATCAGCGTAATCCATTTTTGAGACTTCCACAAGTTCAGGCTCATCCCAATGCGATTGGTTACTCCCAAAAGGTGTATCAAGTAACGCCAGCGAATCCTTTGTTTAGCTATAAGCAACAACCACAACAGCACACAACAACACAACACTATAAACAACAACAACACTATCAACAACAGCAACAACAACACTATCAACACCACAACACAAATCCCCAGCGCGCTGGTAAAGTTTATAAACGTTGTGAATTGGCACAAGAGTTGTATTTTAAACACAAGTTTCCCATGCAGGATTTAGCCACCTGGTTGTGCATCGCGGAGCATGAATCCTCCTACAACACGGCAGCTGTGGGTCGTTTAAATGCGGACGGTTCCGAAGATCATGGACTCTTTCAGATCAGCGACCTCTATTGGTGCAGCCATCAGGCGAAGGAGGAGGATCTCAAGTCGAAGGCCTGTCACATGGACTGCAATCAACTGTTGGACTCGGACATTTCGGATGATGTTGAATGCATTAAAACTATACACGCGGAGCACACACGTCTATCCGGTGATGGCTTCACTGCCTGGACAGTGTACGATGGACACTGTCGACACCAAAGTCTGGCCCAGCTAAGTGATTGCTTTGAGGGCAATGAAATTGCCGAGGCCGAAGAAACAACTCAAAATCAGCTTCAGGTTTCTGCAAATCTACTAGTTTCTTCCAATCCTTCAGCTCAATCAATCAATCATCCTTTTGGCTCCAATCCCTTTCTACAAAATCTGCGTCCCCAACAACAACAACCGAAAAAACAACCCGAGAAGATCATTGATCATGTTTCTACATCAAAATTTGATCATCATACAAATTTAAACCAAGTTTCTGCCAAGCCTTCAGCTCAATCAATCAATCATCCTTTTGGCTCAAATCCCTTTCTGCAACAATTGCATCCCCAACAACAACACGAACAACAACCGAAGAAACAACCCGAGAACAACATTGAAAATGTTTCTCCACCAAAGTCCAACTATAATCAAAATCCGTTTTTAAACCAACTTAAAGCCCCTTCAGTTAATAAACCCGTCTCTCAGTCACCTCCCAGCCACGCCTACGAGTCCAATCCATTTTTAAATATACTTAGCCAGCCAAGCATTGAGCCAGTTATGAATAGACCTAAGATAAGCACGACTTCTAGGCCAACTAAGGCTACAATTCATCCATATGTGAACAGCGACAGTTTTCGTCATGAGATTATTAAATTTACGGCCACAAGCTCCTCGACAACTACTGCCAATCATCAGTCGACAACAACAACTCGTCCTTTTACAACAGCTCTTCCTTTTCCTCCAACCACCACAACGAGAAGAGTAACTGCACAGCATTCGACAACGAAACAGACAACAAAGAGTCCAACATCTCACAGTACTACGACAAAAGCTACAACTCGTCCGACAACAACGAAATCAACTACTCGATTTACAACTGAAATACCAACTACTCGACAAACAACAACGAGTCCCACTGCTCGCCCTACAAAAACAACAACGAGACCAACAACTCGCCAAACAACCACATCAAACACTCGCCAAGCAACAACGACGAGACCAACTACTCGTCAAACAACAACGAGACCGACAACTCGTCCCACAATAAGAACAACCACTCGTCCAACAACTCCCACTTCTCGTTACACAGCAACAATTTCCACTCGCCACACAGCAACGAGACCAACAAGTCGATTAACAACCACGACACAACCAACTCATCGCACAACAACTAGAACAACAACAACACGATCTACTACAACTCAGCCCAGGACAACAAGATTAACTGCTCCGCCAACAACAACAACAACTCCCTCCACAACAACGAGACCCACAGCTCGTTCAGCCACAACAACATGGCGTCCATTTACTTTTGCATGGACAACAACACGTTATCCAATTACAACAACTACTGCCCGCCCGTACGTCAGATCCTCCACTACATATACAACAACTCGCCAAACTACAACTCGTCCAAACACAACAACTCGTCCGTTTACAACAACTACAGCCCGCCCGTACGTTAGATCGTCCACTACACATAGGACAACAACTCGTCCAATTACAACAGCTCGTCCACTAACAACAACTCGTCAAACTACAACAGCTCGTCCATTTACAACAACTCGTCCATTTACAACTACTACTCGTCAAACTTCAACAACTCGTCCAAACACAACTACTCGTCCAAATACAACAGCTCGTCCATTTACAACAACTCGTCCATTTACAACAACTCGTCCATTTACAACAATTCGTCAACTTACAACAACTCGTCAAAATTCAACAGCTCGTCCATTAACAACAACTCGTCCATTTACAACAACTCGTCCACTTACAACAACTCGTCAAACTTCAACAGCTCGTCCAAACACAACCACTCGTCCATTTACAACAACTCGTCCATTTACAACAACTCGTCCACTTACAACAACTCGTCAAACTTCAACAACTCGTCAAACTACAACAGCTCGTCCATTTACAACAACTCGTCCATTTACAACAACTCGTCAAACTACAACACCTCGTCCTTTTACAACAACTCGACCACTTACAACAACTCGTCCAATTACAACAACTCGTCCGCCTATAAATAAGTTATCTCTACCGTTATCCACAACGCCGCGCCCCTATCTCTTCACATCAACATCAAAGCCAACGACAACAACAACTCGTCGGCCTGTAACAACAACAACCAGAAGCGGAACAACTGCAGATCCATTTAGTCATCCATTCTTTGCAAAATTCAATGCAAAGTTTACAACAACAACAACCGCAAAACCCACCTCAATAATTCCCTTAATACAATCTAATTATAACGCTAGTCCGTATTATGTAAAATTTCAAGATAACAGCTTTAAAGTTGCAGCCAAAACAGTTTTTGCCTACAATTTTGGCCAGAATCGAACAACAACAACGACAACAATTCGTCCCTATAAACAAAACATCTCATAACTCATCAGAAAATCGTTTGGTGAACTTGTAAATAAATTACGTCTGTAATCCGGCTAGTTTAGTATAATAAAAAAATACTCATAAGTTCTTAATCTTAAAACATAAATATAGAATTCAGTTAATAAAGCGAATAATGAACAAAACATGAAAATATGAAAATATTAATTCAGTACAAAGACCAGTCTAAAGACCTGAATGACACGCTTAATGCTGCCAACTGCTAAGTAGGTGCTTTTGATTAATTTCATTAACTTGTTTTTCATCGGCTCTTAGCCGTGCTAACAACAACAACATCAACAAAAGCTATACGGAGATGACAGTGGATAGTGGCGTTAAATAACAAGTTATAAATACAATACTTTCTGGCATTTCAAATATTAATTTAAGCAAATTGTGTCACGAGCATTTTAAAATTTTAGCTAACAATGACGTCGACATTTTGTTTTCAAATAAATCAAGTGTTGATAAATTCTCCCGCACAAAACCAATCACACTTTACAGCACACAAACAAAAATGTGGAGGGAACCGATTACCGATAATTATCAGTCCCCAATTAAACTATTTTTTTTTTCCCATAAAATTGGGCTTTTTAGCAAGTGTCGCTTAAGAGCATTTTATAAATTATTAAAATATACAAATTTGCAGCATAAAATGATTATTATCAACGATATACATTTCCCCGTAGTACGCTCTAGCTTAAAACATTTTGAACGCTCGAAATGTTCGATGTTTTGAGGTCGGGCCTTACAGAATTCAGTGTGACAGCATAATACCAAAAATCACTGAAAAGTTGAGAGATTGTTAGTCCTTTGCTGCTGTGGTCACACTGTTGCGTCAGCTGTGCACTACAAACAAGTAAATACAAACAATTTCAAATAATCAAAGTGACAAAATGGACCAAATGGACTTGATCAGTGAAGTAGCAGCGACCAATGCCATAATTTTCGGATTAACGGCCTCTGCAATACTTTCCCATGCACTTTTGATAAAAGTCGCATCAAAATGCTTTTTATCAGTCAAATCCCATATTAATGACCTCTCTCTCACGTCTTCAATTAACCTTATGCGTTCTTCATTTTCGAAGACATCAATTCGGCTCTTATTTTGCTGCATATTTTTTCCCGCCATTGTTGTTAAAAGATTTCGACTAGTCAAAACAACGATTCAATCGATGTTTTGAAAGGTCAAAATATAGCTGCCATCTGTTAACCAAATAGTGTTGTAAAACGCCAGAAAATATATTTAGGTACAGCGTACATACGTTTAGAAATGGCCTTACAAAATAATTTCGAGCATGTTTGCAACCCTTTTTTTATATGGAGTTTTGGCCTTGCAAAAATATTTTCGGCTAGAGCGTACTATGCTTATATTTGGCATACCTTGGTTTCTGCAGCATTTCGATCTTTACGAAAGGTGGTCACACTAATGTAAAAACATAATAATCTGCTGCTTTTTTCGGTGGACGACGAAAGTTCGTCAACATACAATTATTGTTGGTTTTCGGCAAGAAAAACGTATCGTTTAACGTTGAAAATGCGATCTGGTGTATACAGTTCCAATGCAAAATGAATTTATGTGAGTGCCTTCCTTAAACAAACCACAAAATACGAAAATCAACGTCTGCCTGTACCAACACCAGCAGCAGTCCGCCGTCCGCTGATAGCGACAATCAGCAATTGTTTGTTGCACTACGTTTACAAAGAATACTCATCCCGAATATATTATATTCGTAAATGCATACTAATAGGAGGGCAAACATCTTTATTCACGTAAAGTTGGCGGCAAAACGTGAGAA
The DNA here is from genome assembly GCA_037043405.1 of Drosophila subquinaria. NCBI lineage: Eukaryota > Metazoa > Arthropoda > Insecta > Diptera > Drosophilidae > Drosophila > Drosophila subquinaria. Next base: position 210,796 of record JBAMBL010000738.1, read on the forward strand.
TTCCGAAACACAATGACATTTTTTTAACTTGTGTAAAGTCGGCTGCACGCAAATTGTAGCTCACGTGAAGTTGGCTGCGCGCAATTTCATACTGACGTGAAGTTGTCTGCACGCAGCTTACCGCTCATTATATATGGATATTTTCTATTTTTTTGGACTGGCAATGCTTTATAGCTAGCGACCTCTAGCGACAAGATAATTATTTTCAGCGTTGCGTTTTGTCTCGCACTTTTATCGACGTCTGTGCCCCTTGCGCGTTTACTGTCGTTTTGCACGCGCATTCGTGAAAATGGCGGCGTTGTCGCTCGGTCGCTGCCAAATTTTTTGTACATCCAAAATAATCAAAATAAAGCGACAATAAATACAGTGCTCAACAAACAGTCTACGCTAGAGGCCGCGTGCGCGCGTGTGTGTGAAAATACAATATAAATACCTTTTGGTTAAACCAAAGAAAATATATAACAAAAGTCAAAGCCAGTGACAAGGAGTCAACGTCGTCGTCGCCAGCGCAGCAGCCGCGTGAATAAGCGAGCGTAAGTGCGAGCGAGCGCTTTGCTGTGCTGTTCTGTGTGCTGCGGGCTCGCTTGTCAGCGGAGCACCCAAAGTTGATTACGGGATCGGGGGTTCGATTCGGATTTGGTGTTGGCCAAGGTGATTACGGATATACAATGTGCTAAATTTGCATCGCGTCAGCCTCCTCTCGTCTCGTTTTGTCGGCTTTCACCTGCGTTACGAACAACCCAACGCACACACCCCGCCCCCGCACCCGTCCGGTGTCTTGAAACATCTGCGGCAGTTGCATTAAGAAAATACAAGAAATTGCAAAAAAAAAAAAAAAACTACAACGCTCTTGTTTTATGACCCACAGGTATAACTGTGCCACTGTTGCCAGGTATAACTGTAGTCCGTGTACAAACACAACTCAGTAGCTGTGATTACTCTCAAATCGGGCGAAAGTGAACACCCAATATAGTGAACAACTCAATATAGTAAACATCTGAATTGAAACAATTGTTAACTATTTAAACACAGTGTTGCAAAAATTGTGACAGTTAAAATAGGCTACAAATAAAAAACAATTCACTTTATCCAGACTCTACTGCATTTTGTTATAAATAAATCAGACTTAATTTCAACATTAATTTATATTGTATTAATTTATACAAAATTAAGTTGTCAACCTTGATACAGTGAACAAAACTTGGAAGAACTTGCTCACTATATTCAGTCTCTACTGTATTTCGTTTTAGCGAAAACTAAAACTACTAACAAGTTAATAATATCCAATCTCTACTGTACTTTGTATAAACTAAAACAATCTAAAGTTCTAGTTCTACTAGTTGACTATAACCAGACTCTACTGTAATAAATAAGACCTAAGTTGTAGTTTACTTCGCGCAATCTCTACTGTATTTCTTGTTATAAATAAGACTAACTAAATGTCGAAAACTTTACTTTGCAGTTTGCTTCAAGAATAACAACAACACCGCAGAATGCAAGTGACAAACAACAATAGAAGCAACAACAACAACAACAACATGATGCCACAGATGCACAGTTGAAGAAGCGAAGGCGGCTTAAAGAACGTGAACGTCCTCAGCAGCAGCAGCAACAGCAGGAAGGATTCTTGAACTGATCACTGAACGAATCGACGGATTCAAGTTGCGAGTTCAGTTCTACAACAGCAACAAGAAGAAGTAAAAGAAGCAGAAGAATGAACAGCAGCCAAACGGCTGGATCGGCCACAACGGCCAGCAATCGCATCACATTCACCAGCCAACCGATGCCCAATGGCACCATCAACATTGCCGGCGGAGGTGGAGGAGGCGCTGGTGTTGTTGGGCCGACGATCATCTCAACGGCTCAGCTGCCAAATACGACAACGATCAAGACCATAACGGCGGGAATGCATGGACATGGACATGGACATGGCGTTCCGGGATTGACGCAGGTGACGCATCATCATCAGGTGCAGCAGCAGCAGCAGCAACATCAACAACAACAACAGCAATCAGTAGGTGCCACGCAAACGCAAACCTTAGTTATTAAATCCAATCACCACGCTGTTGTCACCCTACCGGCGGGTCTAGTATCAAGTGCACCATCAGGAATCGTAACAATGACCAAGACCATCAATCAGGTATCCACCATCAAGCTCAAAACTCCAACCAACCTTCAACTCCAACTACAACTCCATAGTACTCGCCAAAGGTTTAACGCCGCCTTTTATTCAAGGCGTCGTTTCTGTTTCCGTTTCGCATCTTCTCTGCCTGATCTACGTCCAATGGTTACACCTGTACCACACACACACACACACACATTAAGATCTCTTCTGTTGCCACTTTCGCTTATTTTTTCTGCTTTTCATTTGGCTACGATTAGCGTTCGCCAATTATTATAGTAGATAAGAAAGTAAAGATTCGATATAATGCATATTCTAAATAATTTAAAAATGGGAAAAATCTCGAACAATTAAAGTTGTTTAATTTATATTCAAATATTATTTGTTGCTTTCAATGAAGAAAACTAAATGTCAATATATCGAGCGTTTACTGTATTTGAGTTAATGTATGTATAACCGTTGGATGTTTGTATTGTCTATAAAAGGAGCGAATTATTTCTGGAGTTACTTTTCATAATTTACCACATCATTTCTATCAAAATTTAAATGCTTCAAATAAAACTGTCTTTTATGTTTCACAAATGAATGAAAATCTCTCAAAATGCGAGTATTTATCTAGTGCATCTAATCTTATGCTTTTATCCATTATAATGTACTGTAGAGTTTCTTTGATTTTAAAATTCACGATACGAAGACTATTAGAATTATTAAAATTATTATTAATTTTGTATTTGTAAAAAATGGAATTTCTGTGCACATTTCTTGACTCAATTGTCTGAACTTTGACCTGACTCAGAACTAGGGATGGGTATATAAATATCGATGCCCATTCCTACCTCGAACTGCTCTGCATGTGTAGTGACAAAAATATGCGACATAAATCTGTGAATGCTATCAATGCTTATGTAGAAACATCACTAGCTTAGTTATTACATATATTTAGGATGTTTCTAATCCAATCTGATTACTCCACAGGCCGGTCAGCCAGCGCTGCTCAACTCGATGCTGCCCGCCGGCGTTGTCGTTGGAATGCGTCCGCAGGCGCCGACGCAACAGCAGCCAAAGAATATGCCCGCCAATCCGCTAAGTCGCGTCGTCATCAGCAATTCCCATATGCCTGGCGTGAGGCCACAAAGTCCATCGGTAAGTCAGACTGACACTGAGAATTCTCCGACTCAAATTGTGTGTTGTTGTGGTGGGTTCTTCTCTACTAATCCACAAGGCTCCCAACCACTTGCACCATCCACCCAACCAGCAAATCCACCACATGTACATTTATATCCACATGCTCATACAAATAAAGATGTTTTTATTGCATACTTTAGGGCACTTACTTTGCTTGAAAACTTAAATAAGCCATTACCACCTTTCTATTTGTCCGATTTTGCTAAGATATAATGGGATGATAGCTAATATTCATAATGATTCGATGAATTTTCAATACTGAAACCAATTTCACAATTTGCATAGTTCACAGTGATGGTTATAATCATACTAAGGATCGATTTTCGACCAATTTTGCTTAATATTTTCAGTTTTTGTTTGCCTATTTTTCTATTCACTTTATTTATTCTTAATAGTTAATATTTGTTAAGATTCTTATTCATATTTACACACATTCCATAAACACACAGTACATATGTAATTAATTCAGCGGGTAAAACTATCCTTTTGTCTATTCTCTCTCTGTTTCTCTCTCTCTTTGCGTCGTCTCTTTTAGATAACTTTAAGCACAATTAATGCAGGACAAACGCCTGCACTGTTAGTGAAAACGGATAATGGATTTCAGTTGTTGCGCGTGGGCACGGCGACATCAACGACGGGTCCGCCAACGATGACACAGACCATATCCAACACCAGCAACATGAGCAACAATAACAACAACATTAACAGCAACACGACAACAACAACCACAAATCATGCCACAACAACACAGATACGATTGCAAACTGTTCCGGCTGTAAGTAGATATCATGGATCACAACAACAACAGCAGCAACAACAACAACAACAACAGCATCAAACAAGCACACAATCATCCTCACAAGCAACAACTGCCAGCACTAGCATTGCACTACGCAAAACGATTGTCCGAACATCATCCACAATCCTCCCATCCAGCAATAATAATAATAACAATATTAATAATAATAACACCACCACCAACACCACCACAACCACTACCAACAACAACAACAACAAATCCGCTACTAACCTGCAACAGCAGCAGCAGCAACAGAAGCTACAGCTACAATTGAAGCAACAGCAACAACAGCAGCAACAGGCACAGCAGCAACATAAGCAACAGCAGCAACAACAGGCCTCTGTCAGCGCCAGCAGCGCAGCCGCCGCGGCCGCCGCAGCTGCTGCGGCAAATGTCGCGGCCACAATTAAGATCAAGCAAAACGTAAAAATCAAATCAAGTCTTGAAAACGGAGATTCTCTTCTTAAATCTCCAATATTTTCAATAATTTTCTTTTTTGATAAATACTCGTAAAATTCTCTCTTAATTGCCTCTCTCTGTGTCTGTTTATGCATTTGATCTGTCTTTTGTTTTAAGGCTACGCTTCAATTACAATTTTGTTTCGACTCTCCGGTCTCGACATCGAGTAAATCGATCAACTATTTCAATTTTGATTTCCATAATGAGTATATTATATAATATAAATTGTACATTTTGCTCAGTTTTGCATGCTGCGTTGTAACTGTGTGTATTTAACATATATCTACTGTTTTTTTATATTTAATTTTACGCTGCGGCAAATGCGTTGCTGTTCCAAAAATCGTAACCTCATTGAACTTTATCATTTAGCTTTTAAAAATCAATTTCATTATCATTCAATGGTTTTACGGGCTTCCTGGTGAAGGTTTGACTTTAAAAAATGTATAAGAAATGCTAATTAGTGTAAAAATATTGAAGACAAATATAATTTTTAATATTTAAAATTAAAGAATTTTAAATATAATTATTAGTAACAAAAAATATATAAGATTGAATTTATATCAAAATATTTGAAATTAGGTGAATTTCTTGTAAATTGTTTTAGAAATGAATAAACAATATTAATTATAATTAATTGAAATTATACAATTACTTCAATATAATTAATTTATTTATTCATAAAAACAGCTTAAAATAATTGAATTTCTTGTATATTTTCTTTAAAATAGATAAGAATATTAATTATATTTCATTGAATTTATACAAATACTTTAATGTAATTCATTTCTTTATTCATTGAATAAGTATTAAAACTTATTCGAGTTTAGACAAATATTTGGATGTAATTAATTTTGTAATTTTGTTGTTTTTTATCGCACCCACACACAAATCGAAGCCCGTAAATCAAAACCTTTATTTCTAGTAACAAGTTGAATGCTTATCGCTCTTAAGTTGCACTGACTGGACGCTATTTAGTTGTTGACTATGCAATTAGCTTTGTATGACTGACTAATGAGAAATGTTTTGTATATTTTCAAATCACAGTCGATGACCAGCACAACGGCGTCCAGCAACATCATTGTGAACTCGGTGGCCAGCAGCAATGCGCATAGTTATGGAAGCGGATCACAGCCACCGCATTTGGCGCAGTTGCAGCAACAGCAGCAGCATCAGCAACAACAACCGCATTTGCCGCAGGTAACGCAAATCCAAACGATACCAGCAAACCAGGCAAACAATGTGCAAGTTGCATCGGCAAATGTTGCCGCCGCGGCAACAGCGACAACAACAACAACAACGGCCGCGCAGGGCAATACCAAAGAAAAGTGTCGCAAGTTTTTAGCCAATTTAATTGAATTGTCGACACGCGAACCGAAGCCGGTAGAGAAAAATGTGCGCACGCTGATCCAGGAGCTGGTCAATGCGAATGTGGAGCCGGAGGAGTTTTGTGATCGCCTGGAGCGTTTACTCAACGCCAGTCCGCAGCCATGCCTAATTGGTTTTCTTAAGGTACTAAAAGCATTGTTGTGATGATGTTGATTTGACGATCAATCATTCTTGATGATTCTGACCATCTGTGTGCCTCCTCTCACAGAAAAGTCTGCCCCTGTTGCGCCAGGCGCTCTACACCAAGGAACTGGTCATTGAGGGCATCAAACCGCCGCCGCAGCATGTCCTGGGATTGGTTGGACTGTCGCAGCAATTACCGGTAAGTTAAAATTTTTTATTTATTTATTTAATTAATAATCCAAATTTTACTTAAAAGTACTTAAAAAATTCAAATAAAATTAAGAACTAAATATGATATTTAATTGTTATGAAACATATATAAATTTAAATTTAAATTAATTATTAAAATTCTAAAATTCGGGGTGTTCAAAAAATGATTAAATGATTCAACATTTGTTGCATGGTATTTCAATTTATTTTTTTCTATAAGAAGTAAACTTTTGGCAAAAATAGAAACAAATAAAAATAATCAGAGGGAATCAAGCTAATTTTGTAAATATGTTTAAATTGAATGATTATTTATTTTGGTATTATGGTTATGACTAGCGTCATTAATTATAAATAATCTCTATTGAAATCAATGAAATTAATTAAGTTTGTTTTTGTTTCTCTAAATGAAATCTTTGACAGAAAATTCAAGCGCAAATCCGTCCGATTGGGCTTAGCCAGACAACGACCATTGGACAGACACAGGTGCGCATGATAACGCCCAATGCACTGAGCACTGGACCCCGACCAACATTGGCCACACGACGATATCGAAGCAGCCGCCAAACATTCGATTGCCCACGGCGCCGCGTCTCGTCAACACGAATGCCATTCGCGGCCAAATGCCCTCGCTGCCCATGCCCACGCAGGCGGTAAGTACACACTTTTTAGCAGGCACTGTAATAATTATCATTTTTCAAAAACATCAATTTGAATAAATTAAAAATACTCATCTATTGAATAATAATGACATTTTCATGTTATTTAAAAGTCATGATATGACTTTTATTGAAATAAAAGTTAGTTTTCAATATTTATTGTAAAATTTTATATGCATTGAAAGTATAACAAGTTTGATCAAAAAGTCCATTTTAGTATTACGTGATTCTGACTACAAATATTGTACAATAATTAATATTTTCAATTCTTAACAACTGATTTAATAATAAATATATTTTTTTTTATTTAATAACTAATTGTATTCAAGTTTATCAATAAATTTGTATCTAATAATAATAAAATTTCCATTTTTATTTAAATGTCATTAACTCTTATTGAAATAGTAAAATTGAATATGCATTCAATATCTAACAAAATTGATCAAAAAGTCGATTTAAGTATTTTGATAATATTTGTAATTTGTTTTCCCTTTTTATTAGAATTATTGTACAATAATTTATATTTTCATTACTTAAAAATTAATTTAAAAATAAAAATTATATCCTATTAAATAACTAATTTTTGTATTGATCTCGTTGCATGCAGAACATTGTGCAAATACGGGGTCCTCACAATCCACAGCTGCAGCGAACGGGCTCGGTACAGATCCGTGCCACGCCCCGTCCGCAGAGCAGTACGCCCACGAACAAAGTCACTGCCGTTAAAGTTGGGCAGACGCAGATCAAGGCGATAACGCCCAGCTTGCATCCGCCATCGCTGGCGGCCATATCATCCAATAGCGGACCCGGATCCGGACCACCACCACCGACTCCGACGTTATCGGTGCTATCGACGATCAATTCGGCATCGACGACATCGTTGCCGGTGCCATCGTTGCCCACAGTTCATTTGCCGCCGGAGGCGTTGCGGGCGCGCGAACAAATGCAGAATTCGTTGAATCACAATAACAACAATCATTTCGAGCCGAAGCTGGTTGAGATTAAGGCACCGCAACTGTCGCACCCGCATCCCCATGCGCATATTGAACGCATCAACGCCTCGCTGACGCCCATTTCGGCCAAGACGCTGCCACGCGGCGCACTGCCAATGGCCAACAAGTCGGCGAGTAAAAAGAAGAGGGATGCCCTCGACCGGGACGGCAAGGATGAGAAGACAAACAGCAGTGGCAGTGGCAGCGGCAGTGGGATGACATCGGCGTCTGCATCCGCGGCAGCTGCCGCTGCTGCTGCCGCCAATTCATTTTTCCAGCAAAGTTCAATGTCGACATCGATGTATGGCGATGATGATATCAACGATGTGGCCGCCATGGGCGGCGTTAATCTCGCCGAGGAATCGCAGCGCATTCTGGGCTGCACCGAGAACATTGGCACACAAATCCGTTCCTGCAAGGACGAAGTGTTTCTCAATCTGCCGGCATTGCAGGCGCGAATCCGCGCAATAACCGCTGAACGTGGCCTCGACGAGCCGTCGCAGGATGTGGCCGTGCTCATATCGCATGCGTGCCAGGAGCGGCTCAAGAACATTGTGGAGAAGTTGGCTGTGATAGCGGAGCACCGCATTGATGTCATCAAGGTGGGTTTGCCTAACCTCTTCCACTTGTTTTTCTACCTTATATTTAAATGAATTCAATCCACAGTTGGATCCACGTTATGAGCCAGCGAAGGATGTGCGCGGTCAAATCAAGTTCTTGGAGGAACTGGACAAGGCGGAACAGAAACGACACGAGGAACTCGAGCGCGAAATGCTTTTGCGAGCGGCCAAGTCGCGAACGCGAGTCGAGGATCCCGAGCAGGCTAAAATGAAGGCGAGGGTAAGCGAACAGTCTATTTCAAATTACCAAATCTTTATTCTTTACTTAACTTTACTTTGTCGAATTATATTCACGGCCTTTTAATGTATTTAAGCCCAATTTACACGATCGGTTTCCGACCGACACTTTTTGACCGATGGAAAATGTTGCCAAAAAAATGCACCAAAATATACCAAAAAATTCAATTTTTACGTATTATGTTCGCTTCGATGACAAACCGACGCTCTAAAATTTTTGGTGTTCACACGAGACCGACGATTTATTAACGTAAAGTGTCGGTCGGAAACCGATCGTGTAAATTGGGCTTTAGTTAACATTTCCTGTTCTTACATGTTACCAATTTACATTTGTAGGCAAAGGAAATGCAGCGCGCCGAAATGGAGGAGCTGCGTCAACGAGATGCAAACTTAACGGCACTGCAGGCAATTGGACCACGTAAAAAACTCAAATTAGATGGCGACGCCAGCGGCGGGGGCGTGGTGAGTTCAGCCTTCAGTTGATCTAGAACACATTGAGATTTATACTTGACATTTCTAACGTATTCTTCTCTGTTCCCTCGTACAAAGGGCTCCAGTGGAGGCGGTCTTTTAAGCAGCAGCGGCACAACGACGACAACATTACGACCGCGGATCAAGCGTGTCAATCTGCGCGACATGCTCTTCTATATGGAGCAGGAGCGTGAGTTTTGTCGCAGCTCGCTGCTCTTTAAAACTTACCTCAAGTGATCGCTGCTGGCGCGGCCGTTCTTCGCATCTGTACGACTCCTCCTGCTCCTGCTCCTGCTCCAACTCCAAACTGTCCTTGTTCTTAAAGCGTTTATTAATTTGCAATATAATTTAGCTGTCAGATTTAATTCCGTTGTCCCTTTATTGTCTCTTAAGCTAGGCCCCTTCCATAACGTAAATTGTATTTAAATTCCTTAAACCTTATTTACTTATCGTTTGCCAATTAAAAAGCCTGCAACGCACTTAAACCAAACCAATCCAAAAAACATAAAACCAACATCAACAATTAAACAACAACAAAACTAAAACGTGCAGTCACAGCCAGCGTTTGATTCTGTAAGTTTTAAATATATAATTAATTGCAGTAGTAATTGCATTGACGGCCTTATCTAAACGATATAAACATATATAAATAATATGATTAAATTGTGTAGCTTAGTTTGTTAAAAGATAAAAACATCATGCGTAATTTTAGACTGTAAGTTTAGCATTCGGTTAGCATTCGAGATCGTTCATAAGATGGTTTTTAAAACCATATTGCAAGAAAGCAAGAGAGAAAAGGAAGCGAAAAACAAAAGAAAAGAAATATCCACATTATACATACATTGGACTAGTTGTAGTTGTTTAAACAAATTGATGTAATTTTAATTAGCTTATGTATAAAACGAAAAACAAAACAGATAACTGATAAACAGAGACAAACAAAAGCAAAACAATATATAGATGTGTATAAAGTGCAGACTAAGTTTTTTCTATAGTTTAACTAGGTAAACAAAAACACATCGTAATTAATTAACAAATTTACAGCAAAATGAACTAAAACCCGAACGTAGTTTTAGTCACTAAATGATATGTTTTTTTATAATCATTATTTTTAATATTATTAGTGGCGCCCCTGTGTGCGTATTAAATAATGTTCTTGCAGGTAGATTTTTATTTGAACATTTGCACCAGCCACAAAATAGTTCAATTTTATACAAAAAAAAAACAAAACTACAAAATGCAAAACAAAAAAACAACAAACATTAAACAGTAAAAATTGTAAAATACACTGGAATAAATTGACTACGTTCATATTTAAACAAACAAAACATAATTCAATTCTGTGTGTGTGCTAAAAATTTACAATATGATAATGAAAATTTCAACAGCGCATAGTTTAGTAGGCATATAACTAAATATATTATATACATCTATAAATATATGCATACATATTATGTTTTACAATTAATAAATAAAACAAAACAAAACAAAATAATCAAACATCTATTGTATGTATAATTTAAGTTTAAATGAAACAAAAACTAAACAAACAACAAAAAAAAATAAAACAAAATTCAAAAACTTATTTATGCGCTCAAGTAAATGGGAAATTTTCGATGTTTTCTTTTTGGAAATTTCATGAATAATTCAATGTTGAGAATGTGTAACGGTATCTCAGTTAATTAGCTAGTTAAATCATTAAATTATATGTATGTATGTAGTAAAATTTAACAATTTCTTAATGCTATTTTTTATAATCATTTTAATATAAATATTAAACTTATTATTAACACAACAAAAATAAAACCAAATTATTGATTTCCAATTGGTTGCTGCTAATGTCGATTAACTTTGAGATTTCCCTTAGTTTTCTTTGTTTTCCCGAAATATATATGCTATTTAGTAAATCATTCCAATTGAATTTAAATTGTTTTCATTAACTTTATTATTGTTTCATTCATTATTATCAACATTTGCAATTACGTACTGTGACGGCTAATTAATTAGTTCATATGTGTCTACGATTTCTTGCTAAATTCTATGAATTTATATTTGTATTTTGTATGTTAAGCTTAGTTAACTACGCCACCGATGCGGCGGCATCTCCGTCTCCATCCAACGCATCATCTGCTCGGGCATATTTCAAGTGTTCCTTGACATCATAACCGAACAGATCAAAGTCAAATCTGCAAGTAAAGATTGATCGATTCAACTGACAATTGAGTCAAGTGCGGAGATGGAGTGGATTACTCACTGATAGTACTCGTATAGCGACATCATCTCCTGCCTGGTCAGCTGGGAGTAGAACTGCTGCTGCAGCTCCTGTGTCTTTCTGCCTCCTTTGCCCATGTTGCGCCACACGGGCGCTATGACGCGTTTGAGGCCAGTCTTTTCAATCAGATATAATTGATCCTCCGCCAGCGACTCGAACTTCAGTATCATATCGAATCGGATCAGACACGGAGTGCAGAACGATGTCGACGACACAAAATGCATATCTATATAATTGCCACGTTTCACCTGATCCAGCAGCCAGTGCACAAACTCGGGAAACGACGGATACTTTGTGTTGCCAGCTCGGGCGATCAGCTTTGGCTGCAATTCATAAATCAGAATCAACAAAAATTAGTCAATTTTAAATACTGCAGGGTATCCTGATAGCCGGATAAGTCATATGTTAATTTGCATCATTATTATTAAGTTTCACTCGGATCTTTGAGTTAAACATTTAAACATTATCGGGTCATCTTAGAATCAAACGCTTGGGAAACTTCAGTCTCGAGTCAACAGGAAATATGTAGGTGTAAGACCCAAAATTCTTGATATCTCGGAAACTTCAAGGACGATCAGAATATACTTTGACCAGTTGGCAGCTCTACATGAAAGGATTATTTTAACCCTACTTTTAACGATATCCTTGAAGGATTTTGAAGTAAAAGCTAAATTTATGCAAAGGAAAAAGTAATTTTTCGTATTTTTTGGTAGTCAACGTTATATAATACATTAGTTATCATCCTACTTAATCTCAACAAGATCGGACAAATACAATGATGGTAATGGATGATTAAAGTTTTTAAGATGTAATTGCCTAAAAGTATACAATAAAAATATTTTATGTTTATTTAAATAAGTCACGGGTATCCTATAGTCGGGAACTCGACTCTAGCCTTGCCAGCTTGTTTAATTTATATTTTTGAAACATTTACCTTTTTGCGATAGGTGCGCACAATGCTGCGTCCGAGCTTGTCATGAAAGGAATAGGGCAGAGCGAACACGATTTTATCTCGATAGGCGCTCAACAGTCTCTCAAAGGGATTTCTAGCTATGATAAACGTGATTGAATCGTTTTGTGCCTCGCGCAGCTATTCAGAAATTAAGAATAGAAAATATGTTATTCAATGATATTGGTAAGAGGATTAATATTAGAGTGAGCTACCTCTTGAAGTGTTACACGGGGATAACGTTCTCTGGCCAGGTTAAGCAGAATCTTTTTGGTTTTATGCAAATAGCTGGGCGTATAACCGGCCAGGACATTGAAATTGAACATCCAGGATGATGATGCCGCCTTAAAGACATTGCACCTGCAAGCAGAGAGCAGGTGAGCACATTGAACTCCTTCTTTCTCCTTCTCTCAATCATCTATCTGTCATCAATGCAGGCTTACCAAATAATATGATACTTTTTATTGACCAAAAACTCCCAAGTGTTGGGCGTATGCCACGAATCATGTCCTGTAATTAATAATCAATAAGTTATTTTTAACAAAAATTATGCAAATAAATAAAATACTGCTTACCCAACACATCCAATCCGTACTCCGAGCACTTGTCCCTCAGTCTTTCAAGTCGCGCCTCCATACGCTGTATTCAGAAAAACATAAGTGAGCACAAAATTTGCATTAGAAAGCATTACAACATCAAAAACCGACAAAAGGACGAGAAGTAAATAAAAAAGTCACCATCAGCGCGAGCTACAAATTCGCGTATTTCGTAAGTGTAGAAAACAAGCATATAAGGCGATAGTCGCGCTCCCGACTATAGGATACCCGTCCCTTATTTTAATGTACCTAAAATATTTTTTGTTGCATATTTTTAGGCAGTTACATTGCTTGAAACTTAAAACAGCCATTACTACCGTTCTGTTTGACCGATCTATTTGCGATTAAGAAGGATGATAGCTTATAATACTAGATAACGTTAAAACTGTGCGTGTGAAAGCCTTATAGGCTTTTGAGATCTATGCACTCACACAGACAGACGGACATAGATATATCGACTCGGCTGTTGGTGCTGATCAATAATTGTATACTTTACAGGGTCGAAGATGCTTTCTTCTCTCTGTTCCATACATTTCAGCGAATACAATATACCCTTTGCTCATATTTTAAGTAACGGGTATAAAAACGGCCCACCGCTGAATCAGATGAGCTGGATGAAACGTGGATGGATGAGAGACCTTACCACGGACATTTCCTGCATTTCCTCCAGTGAAAGCGTCTGCACCGCATAGTCGGGTATAAGCGGCAGTCCTGTTTCATTGTTAATCTGTGGGTGCAGTTAAAGAAAGCACTTGATAAATGGCCAAAAAAACAAAACTTAATAGCTATGCAAACAATTAAATTTATGTTTCGAAGGTATTTCGATGATGATGATGACGGCAAACCCCTAAAAAGCCCAAAAACAACAGTTGCCAATAAAACAATTCATTTGCATTGTGGCGAACCGTCAAGATAACGAATTTCAATACACTATAAATATAATTTGTGTGTTGTGTGCTCATTAATTATATGTGTGTATGTGTGTGTGTGGGTGTATTTTGTGTGTATATATAATATTTACTTTATCAACATAGCGCCACTTATTCTTAGTCTTGCCCGTTGCGACCACAGTCAGCTCCTTGTTTTTGTTCTTGTTCAGCAGCAGGACAGGATAACGAAATGTTTGACCCCCTGGTTGTTGTTGTTGTTGCTGTTGTACTTGTTGTTGTTGTACTTGTTGTTGCTGCTGCTGTTGCGTATTAAAAGCCTAAAAAAGCATTTTGCAGTTTACAAGATAGATTTAGAGAGACACACAAAACAAGAAAAAAGGAGGCAAGTTGATGACGAGGCGTATGCGTAATATACAAGCGTTGTTTTTTTTATGAATTTTTCCGCATTTTGCGTTTGCTTCAACTGCAAAAAGAAAAGCGACTAACAGCACTCTGACTCATCTACATAGCTGGCATGTACACACATACAGTGTCAATGTCAGTGTTCAGCGCTCTCAACCTCCAGTCAATGATCCCAATTAAAATCTCTCTCTATTATTCTAAATCTAGAAACTAGACGATTGTGAGGTGGACAGCGGACAGGGCAATGTTCACTGGTCATTTGGCTCGTGTACTACTCGTGTTTCTATACCCTGCAGCGAAATTAGCTGCACTAAAGGGCATATAGAATTAAGAGATTTGTGTAATATTCGAATTTCTTAAAAAAAAAAAATTAACTTTAATTCAGAAAAGACAAAAAAATAAAATTTAAACCAATTTTTTTTTTATTATATTATATAACAAAAATTAATCAATTTAATTGCAATGTCTGAATGTTTAATTTATTTTATTAAAATGTCAAAACTATTGTTACGAGTTTCTAAAAAATAAAAAATGTATTCAATTATTTAAAATACATTTTTTAGTTACATAAACAAACATAAAATTTAAATATTATTCAAATAAATTTGTCTTTAAAAACTCTAAGAATATTTGTTTGCTTGTACTGAAAGCAATTGTCATAAAAACTCTAATATTTCTAGATATTATAGCCTACTTTTGAGTAATTGTAATTGGTATCACGCAGTCCATATCTATTCAGTTAAATATTTATTTGTATATTACTATTTTTTTTTGCTATATTTTTAGTTTGCAACGAAAGTGGCGCTATGTGCATGACATGAACTGTGGCAGGTTATCGAGTGTACTAAGTATATAAAAGTGATGTGAGTTGTGGGCGTGATGTGGGCGGGGCTGGTCACTTAAACAGCTTGTGTTTGTCAGTGTGTGCATGTGTGTCTATCTGTGCATATGTTTGGGTGTGCCGTGTTGGGCTCAGTGTTTAATTATGCCAATGTTTGGCGTATGCGTGTTTTACATTTTTTTGTTGTTATTTTTTGTTTTTTTTTTTTGGTATTTTAGTTTGTTGCCTAAGCATTAAATCATATGAATAATTTAGCGCTGGGCACGTATTTTTTGTTAGAAAGCAACACAACTAAAATATCTACAACAAAATCAACAGTAAATAAAAAAGTCGCCATCAGCGCGAGCTGCAAATGCGTGAATTTTGTTAGTGCAGAAGTTTGAGTGGCTTATTTTGTTATTATTTTTATTTTTGTTATTATTTATTTCACAATTTCGACGGCGAATTTTCATTGATTTTCAGCCTCGTCAGCAACTGACGTGTCCTGGGGACTCAGGGGGGAGGACAAAGGGGGCTCAACTCATGCGAAATGATATTCCAAGGCCGAGTTGCCATTTGTTGTTGTTCTCAAGCGCTGACCGAGGCGTCTGTTTGTCTAGCAACTGTAACAGCTAAAAACAAAAAAAAAAAAAACAACCCAAAGACAAGCAACAAACAAGGGGTCGTAAAGGGGGCGTGCCGCTACATTTAATTGTTAATTGAAAACTGACAATTGCCATGGACTGACACTTGGAAATTCTAAAAGCAGGCCTGAGCTAATTCTAAATTAATTGGCACCTTTTAAAAGCGCATCGAGGTGCAAACTCAAAATGCTAAAATCTTTGATCAACAAACTGAACGAGCGCAAGGAACAATTTAAATGCTAAGCTATTGAGAACAGCTCATTATATTATATATGTGTGTACATCGCTAAGTACACGTACTCGTGTGTGAAAATGTGAATACTCGTTTTATAAATATATTTTCATTTGAACATTAAGCATTCAATGGCGATAAGAATCTAGCAGATGCCCTCTAGTCGTACGCAGTGCAAACTAGTTTATAAATATCATTCATTTATTTCACTAAAATTCAAACAAATTGCAATGAGAAGTAGCTAAAATGATATCAAAGGAATTGGCGTTGTTCGATTTCAAAGAACTATAAAAATATAATCACACCAAATTTGCTAAATATACCAATATTGAAAAATTTATTGAAAATATCTGCGAAAAAGTAATCAACAATTTGTTTTAAAGTGTAGTTCTGTTCAAAATCTCTAGATATTTGTGCAGCATTGCTGATCAATTAAATGGCGTATGTTTTTGCTAAGTTTGATTGTGCTCTCTATCATTTTTATCAGTGTATTAATAACGAACAATCAATCGGAGGCAATTTGCTTGTTGTCAGGGCAGCCCTTGCAAACGGTACAAACATATATACGTTGTGTGTATTGTGTAATACACTTGCTGTCAGTGTTACCAGTTTGGCTTATTTTCAGATAGCTCTAGCATTTTCAAAAATTTTAAAAACAAAACTAAAAGGCCAACAAATTATATTTGTTTTGGTTTCAAAATGACCAGTAGATAATGTCAAAATATTGACTAAAATTCTTTAATGTCAAAAAAAGGGCTGCCACAATTAGAACTCTCAGTTGAAAAACCTGAAGTTCGATCCCCCAAATGCCAAGTTAAAAATTTGTCAAAAATAAAATAATTTATCCGTTAGAGGTAAATTTATATTCAAATTAAATTCAAAAATCCAAAATATATTTTAAAAAGCGATAAGGTATAATGGAAAAGTTTTGTTTCGGTTACGGTTTTAGTTAAATCTAAAAATTGCAATCGATTAATACCGCTTAACGGTTACGGGTATGAACGAATACGGTTTTAGTCCCAGATAAATTATAGAAAAACTTTACGAACAAAAAAATGTTTGGCCAGTGTATTTATTTGTTGATATTTTATAAGTTTTTTGAAATCTAGCTTTTTTACTGTCATATTTTTTGGCAACACTGTTTGTGGGTGTTTAGAATGTTTGCTGGACACTTAAGAGCCAGGTTCAACCAACAATTACAGGCTTCGTTCATGGCCACACACATGCACACAAACTCACTTACACACACACACACACACACTCACTAACAGCCTTGCACACTCACACTCACTTACCATACTCTTATGAATACTATACATATGCATGTAATAATAGATGGCGGTATTTATGATTGTGATTTTCACTCACACACACTCGCACAGACACACACACACACACACACTTACCTCGTATCCCTTAATCTTCTGCAGCTGCTCATTCCACACCAAGTAGATCAGCGAAAGGGGGAGGAGAAGCAGCGATAAGGCCGTAAAGATGAGCAAATATCGCCGAACGCGACAATTTGCGTTGCTCTTGTTCAATTTCATTTAATACACCCAAGGCCAAATGCATAGGAACTGTTTTTTTTTTTTTTTGGTTTTCGTTTGTATTTAGTTGCGCACGATTATTGGGCTCTGTATTGCTTTATTATTATTATTATTACTATCTATTTTTATTTCTTGTCTTTTGACATTCGCGTGGTACAACATGTTTTATTTTATTTTTATTTATTTATTTACTTCTTTTTTTTTGGGTGCTACGCGGCAAATTTTGCGTGCAGTCGGCGACAGTTTCTGTTTCTGTTTCTGTACAATTTGTTCATGTTCTCGTTCTTGATGTTGTGGTTGTTGTTGTTGTGAATTTTGCTAAATTTAGTTATTGCTGTGCTGTTTGGTTCAGAATTTAAAAATATATAAAATGTTACAAGCGACACATAAATGATGACAAATTGCTTCCTCTAAAGAAAACACGAAATCGTTACTATTTGCATTTATTTTTCTTTCGATTTAAAATTATTTTTTTAATCGTTTATTTTTTAAATTTATTTTAGTTTTATATAATTTTTTCTAGCAACAAAATTCTTGGGAAATTATTTTTAACCTTTCACTAAAAGCCTCATATTTTATCTTTGGACTTAAAATGTTATAGTCTCTATAAAAACTTTTATTTCATAATTCTTTTAATAAGTAATAGATTTCTTAGTCGAATATAATGACAAATTACTTTCTCTAAAATATATCGAGAAATCTAAATATCTTTTACTAAACTCTAAAGTTAAAATGTTAAAATGACTTTCATTTTATTAATTTGTTTGAACAAACAATAGATTTTATTAAATTGTTTCACTGTAATAAACACAGGAATTCAATTTCTGGTTTGTTCTGGGGGTGTCTTTTTTTTCTACCCAGCTGCTTTCGTAACTTCCACTTCCTTTTTCACTTCCATTTCCACCTTCAACTTCAGCTGCTGATGTTGCAGGCTGTTGTGAAGTCAAGATGTCAATTATTGATTTTTTCTTTGACGAGGGGGAAGTTTGTTTGCTTGTTTGTTGCTGGCCTAGCTTTGAGTTTTTGTTGGTGAAATGCTTTCACTATGCCTCACAGTTTTGTTTATATACGTATGTATATTTACTTTTGTTTATATTAAATTCAAAGCGTATGCTTAGAATAAAAATCATTTAATTGGCACAGTTTTTTGCAAATCTATTTAGGCAATGCTCCAAGTTTGGCTCCGTATTTATTTTAAATTCAAACACACATCACGCACACACACACTCACACTCACACATGTGCAAACAATCACAGTCACGCAAACAAAACAAATGAAGGTGCACGCGGCGTATACGTAATTCTATGAATTGCTGCCCTCTGCCTTTTGTTGTTGTTGCTGTTGTTGTTCGATTGTTTGCCAATTAAAAGACGTTCAATCAATATCAATTGAGGCAGCTAAAACTGTGATTTACTATTCACTCAGCGTATTTGCCAGTTTTCAACTGACAAAACACTTTCAAACAGTCAGCGTGCGAAATATATACAAATATAAAACATTCTCGCAATGAAAATAAATAAAATTAAATAAAATAATACAACACACCGTTCCGAGCGACGCACATTTCACGAATGAACTGAAATGCAAAATGAGCACAGACTTTGGTCTCCCTCCCGATTCTCCGATTCTCCCAGTTAGGCCGACTGTCAGTTTCAGTTTCAATTTTCTGCTTTTTGCTTGTTTTTTTCTTTTGTCTTTTTTTTGCGCCGACGTCGCAGCTCATATTGCCGCAGAGATGGCCGAGTCTGGCATTTGGATTTGTTTATCGGCGAGAGAATCGGAGAGCTCTCCAAGTGCTTATGACAACAGAGGGCAAACATTTTTTGTTTATAGCTGAGCACAAGACAAGGCCGGCAACAAAACAAGTGAAAATGAGCACAATGAGCACAGAGAGTCATACTATGAGAGAGAGAGCGAGAGAGAGAGAGAGAGAGAGAGAGAGCGAGCGAAGTTGAAGAGAACTAGGGGTTGTTCTAAAAAGCTCTCTGGGTTACCATGGGTTGTTTATAAAATTGTCTATACATTTGGAAAAATAAAAATGATGTCATACGTAATTGTTAAAGCTTGAGTTTTAAAATTTGTAATCTTAAAAAAAAAACAGAGGGGGGACTCTTTGCTTAAAAATCTAAATTTGGAGGCAAAAAATTATTTTAACGAATTTAACAAATTTAAATTTTAATTGAAATTTTCGTGTATAGGTTACATAAGGGCTACCGGTATTTTTGATGTGTCACTTTCGGCTTACAAAAAAATTTAAAAAGTGTTAAGTATATGTAAATTTGAAAAAAAAAAAATATTCGAAAACTAAGATCCTTTTATGAAAATCATCTTTAAATTAAATTAGGGCAGAAATTAGAATTAAATAAGGTTTTAAAATTGATGATTACATCTTAACAGCATAATTAAATTTTATTTACCGATATGAATGAATCGGTTTCCTAACGGTTATTTCGGTTTGAATAATTTCGGCTTTTCGGTATCGGTATAATAAAAAATATTTGTTTCGGTTACGGTTTCATTGACGGTTACCAATTTCAATCGGTTAATACCGGTTAACAAATACGGTTAAATTACACATAAGGAGTAGATTATTTGAAAAAGATAAGGGGGGACCCTTTGCATAAAACGCCATGAATGAACAGCGCTAGGCAACCTTTCGCGCATGTTTGTGTGAGTGTGTCTGTGCGTGTGTGTGTGTACATGCGCTTGTGTGTGTGTACATGCGCTTGTGTGTGCGTGTGAGTATGAGTATGTAAGCCCCAAGCCGCAAGGATATGCTGAATTTCGTTGATTCGTTGACAGCTGGTCGTCGTGCAACTTTTGCTGTGAACCTGTTCGTTTGACTTGTTTGACGGTTTTATGAATGTCAAAACTTGACGGCTTTATAGACATTTTTATAGCAACAATAGCATTTTGATTGTTATTGTAATGAGAAGATGTCGCAAATATGCATTTAATATTCCTTCAACAGCCACAAGGGATTCCGTCTCATAAGTATATACATAAGTACATATACATATGTATGTATGTTGTCATTTATTTTTACGCAGCTTATACATACATTCACATGTACACGTACTCACAAATACCTATGCACGCCAGTACCGTTATGCGCGTGGTTGCTACCCTTGTATTATGAGAAAAGCAACAACACCCAGCAGATACAATAACAGTTACTCATATACTTGCTGTGCCACACAGAAAAACTTTCACATACATACATTTTCAAAAAAGTCAATTATTAAAATAGTTTATAGTTTTTTAGACAAGTTTTAAAAGAAATAATAATATTTATTGGTCTTAAATATTTTTATTAAATAAAAAGCCATTGGGTAAATTCTTGTCTGTGTCGCAACAATTACTTGACTAACTGTATGTACATTTTTTGCCTGTTGGCTCACTTTCCGCTATTTCGCTGTGATGTCTCGCTTTTGCTGCGATGCTTATTGATGATTCTGTACACCTGTTCGCTTGTTGTTTTTTGTTGTAGTTGTATGTGCGACAATGTGTTTGTGTGCAAGAGTACAAATTTAAATTGATTTCCATACATTGTTGTTGCTACATTCTCTGCATGCCGGTAACAAATACATACATATGGTTACATGAAAGTAGGCAGCTGAGCACAACAAATGAGCGATTAATGCTCTGTCATTTTTTTTTTTTATTCATGTTTTGCCATTACTTACATAACATAAACAAACATCGTGTCCTTATATTTCCTTAAATTTGAACTTTTTTATAAATGTACCTACTAAAAATTAGAAAATGCCCTGCAAAGATTCGTTTTTAGTTTTTCGAACGTGGCGATGTGATTAGCTACAAGCTCAATATTATTGCGATAGGGCAGCATCCGGCCAGTGTCCTCGAAGGATTGCTTGGCGCGTCGCAAACGTCTACGGATTTCATGTAGATCGTGCAGCTGAGCCGAGGACAACTCCAGATCGGTAGACACCATGGCCGAGAGCAGTGAGGCAATGTCTAAGCTGAGTTGAAACTTGGGGGTGGCATGCGGCACTGCATCGGGATCGATAAGCATTGTGTGGGATTCGCCGTCGCCTTTGCCTCGTGTCGCTGCATTTAACCTGAATGTCTTCTCTGCTCGTCGAATTCCCTGCGTCGACTGTTGAGACAACAAATTATCACTATTATTCGAATAACAAGATACAAGTTTTAACTTCCAGAGCATTCAATTTGGACAGATCATTCCTGTGGTAGCTATCTGATATAGTATTTAGTCATATATGGGTATATTGGGTATATAGGAGTACCAAGGAGATATCTTGGGACAGGGTATTTAAGATCAATATGCAATTTGTGAGATTGGTTGACAAAATATACAAAAAGTTTTATCAATAAAATACAGTGACAATTTATTAAAGTTGCTTAAGTTAATTGTTCTGTTAAATTTTCTTTTAAATAAGTTTCTAATGCTTCTAAGAACAAGTAAAAAAATATTGATATACACTCGGTTTTACTTTTTTTAATATTGGTCAAAACAATTACTGGGCATACTGTATATATTGCATATACATAGTCCGTCACGTCTCCTTTCAAGCGCCACATGTTACGTGACAAAATAATAATATCTTCAGCAAGGGTATTACGATCATTTGGATTCGAACTCGAACTCGAACTCACCAGCAGTTGGGGCAGCCGCTCAGCGAAACTGAAATCGCTTGTTGGCGTCAAAACAAATGAGGCTCCCATGCGTTCTGGGGCATATTGATATCCTTGGGGAGTTTTTCGAAAGCCTGGATGCAGATCCAAGTACTTCAATCGCTTTTTAACTGTTGCCGTCAACTGGTACAAATGTATCCTTGGCAAAATGTCGTTTAAAACAATTGCACTCAGCTCCAATGCCGACAGATCTTCGTACTCGCTGGAAGTTGACTGGAAATCCGCAAAGACGGAAACATCCTGAATGAACAGCAATCTGAATGAAGCTGTCGCGTATTCAATAAGTTCCTTGTGCAAAGCCGAATCCTCATTCTCGTTGACAACATCCACGTTCATTTTTTATCTCTTAAATTTCTTTGTTGTGGCACCAAAACAACAAATTTCAACGCTTGTTGCAATGTTAAGCAACATCGACACTGCACAGAAAAACACGTTCCCGTTAAAATAGCAACGCAATTTATGCAAAATATGTAGCTGTTAAAATAAAATTTGTTCTAAAATTCACATTTGCTTCAGAAATTTAAACACTTTTTAATAAAAACGCGAGAAATTTGATTTCAGTTTATCGATAGTACTTTGCTCTTGGTATTTTTGCTCGGCGCGTCCAAGTATTTTCGTGAACGATTTAGTTCATGATTAACTGAATACCTTCATTCGTTCATCTTAATGACCATTTGAACTTTTTCAGAACGAAACGGCACAACTCTACAAGACAGCAAATTTAAACAAATCGAATTCGAGCATTGCCTTTTTTTGTCAGTATCTGAATAAGCAAATATACGTATATTTGTTGAGATGAATACACTAAACGACGATTGCCAATTGCTCATAATAAAGCATTTAGGTTTTGAAGACCAATTATCACTGTTCGAAGCAACTAATGGAGAACCCGCAAATCGTTTAAACTCGAATGTGCGCTATATTTGGCAACACAAGCCGGACTATATTATTTGTGATTACCAATTTATGTCAACTGACGACGCAGCACTGATGGATAATTTTCTGTCCGTCATAAGCCCAACGGTACAGGCGTTGAATCTATATGAGTTTTCATTCGAAAGCCTAGAATGCTTTGCGCCTTATGTGTTTCCTAAAGTGACAACACTGGAGTACACACTGGACGAGGAGGATGCTGATTTCAAAGGAGATCTAATCATGAATTTGGTCGTGGGTCTCTTTCGTGGATTGACTAATTTCAAGCCTTGCGGTGTATTCAAATCGGTACACTTGAAAAATTGGATGAACTTGCGCCAACTTGACTTGAGCGAATGTTCGCCGCCTGACGATGAATTTGATCTTGAAATCGAAATTGCCGATCTGAATATGCTGGAAGAGCTGACAATTTCTAATCATGGCTTCGACAATATTTCTAGTGGCCTAATGCGATTGACCAAGTTTCGAAAATTTACATATAATACATTAGGTCAAGAGGAACCCGGCTTTCCAGTTGGATGTCGCATTAATGACATTGAGAAATTATCTTTCAACGCCACCATTTATATGATCCACCCAAGAACCTTCAAACATTTGATAAACTTGCGTCAATTGTCTATACTGGGCAATCAAGGTCCTTATGAGGCCATTACAATCGATGAACTACAAAGTTTGTTGAAGGATTTGCCACAACTGGATCGACTGGATCTTATCAACAATGTTCAGTTTTGGATGCTGGAAGCTGAGCTTTGGAAAACTGTCGCCTGTTGTCCATCCCTTAAGATCCTAAACATATCGAGCATGCAGCTAGAGGCAAACTTTTTTAACATAAATAGGCGTCCCATGGAAAGGGTTTTGGATAAGCGATCAATCCCTTTGACCTTACATTGCCATGCCACTGGTAGATATGAACATCTGGTGAGTAAAGACACTCATTTCATGTTAATTAGTAATTGATAACTTTGTTTAATTGCAGATTCGTTCATATTTTAAGCATCCAAAATTAAAGGTCTCGTTTGAACCATTAGAGTTCAATTACATCGATGATGGTTTTATTGAAATACACCTTTTGCCTTTGCAAATTGAAACTATGGAAGAGGATTTTTGTTAATATATTGTTAAAGCATTACTATGAAAACATTTATTGTTTATAAGCTTGAATCAATTTTTGTTTTATATTTCCATTAAGTATGGAACTTAAGCTCCAATAATAAAAATTAAGATTTTCTGTTTTTTGCATAAACTGAAAAATGAATGCCAAAATATGAAAATTGTTGTTATTTTGGGCTTAAGTAATTTTTCACATAGTTCGAAACTTAAAAGTATGTGAAATTGAAACATTGTTACATGTAAATAAAGAAGAAATTAAATACAAGCGGAGCACTCCATGTATAAAATTCTAATTGTATTTCTGTAAGAAATTTAAAATTTTTTTAAAGAAATAACTGACGAAATTAACGATTTAGTTCATGATTGACTGAATAAGTTCATTCGTTCATCTTAATGACCCGTTCATTTAAACTTTTTCGGAACGAAACGACACAACTGTTATAAAAAAGAAATAAAATGCCGCTTTCTATTTCAAATTTGTTCCATTTATTTATATTGTTTGATGTTTTTTTCATTATACGGATGTTTTGCATAAAACTATCAATGAATCGCTTAGAAAAACCAGTTTCCACAAAAAAATCATGACATGAACAAAATGCATGTTTTAAATTAGCTTGGAAACTCTGCGTTCAGTTCGCTGCATCCACTCAAATGCTAATGCCAGGAATTGTAATTGTATTGTAATTATTGCATTTGGTTACACAAGAGAAAACCAGGGAAATTGTCGCGCTTGCAAAACCTCAACAAATTAACAAATTAAGACTAAGTTTAAAAACATATAATCATACAAAAATCTGTCTCATCATCATTTGCCGCCAAAGCCGCCCATGAGGTTCCCGAGTCCGCCCAGGCCACCGGCTGCTCCTTGTTGCAGTTGTCGCATCATGTTCTGCAGGCCACCGACTCCGCCCATTTGCTGGAGCATCCGGGGATCAATCATTTTGGCCATCTGCTGATTCAGCTTGGCCATCTGTGTGGGATTCACATTCTTGGTCATGTCGCCCTGCTTGAACAGTCCCTTGACGCCGCCCATTTTCTTGACAACCGCTGCGAATTTCGTATAATGGGCAATCAATTCCTTGACCTCACGCTCAATCACCCCGGATCCCTGGGCCACGCGGATGCAACGCGTTGGCTGCTTGCTGAACAGCTTGGCGCCATCTCGGTTATCCAGCTCGCTGTCCGACATACTGTCCATCATGGTCATCATGCGTTTAATGCGCGCCATGGACTCCTGCTCGCCACCCTTGGTCATGAAGTCTTGCGAGAAGCCAGGAATCATGTTCATGATCTGTGAAAAGGGTCCCATCTTCATGATGTTCTGGAACTGTTCGTACATATCGCGAATGGTAAAGTGTCCGTGCTTGATCTTCTCCAGCAGTTCCTCATTGCCATCCAGTTTCAGTTCGTTGACCTGTTTGGAACACAGGTATCATTAGCTGACTTTATATATCTTCTCCTTGTCACACTCACCTTGTCTATCAGTCCCTCGATGTCACCCATGCCAAGTAATTTGCTGACAAAGGGCTTCGTTTTGAAGGGTTCCAAGTCATCGATGTGCTCACCAGTGCCAATAAAGATGATGGGTGACTGTGTGGCAGCCACAGCGGATAGAGCACCACCTCCCTTGGCATGACCGTCCAACTTTGTAATGATCACGGATCCAATGTCCACCTTATCCTTGAACGCCTTTGCCTGAGCCTCGCACGCCTGTCCAATTGTCGCGTCCATCACGAAGATGATATTGTCCGGACTGACGGCATTGGCCACTGCCAACATTTCCTCGAACAGAGATTCCTCCTGCTTGTGCCTGCCCGAGGTATCGACAATGATCATTTCAAATCCTTCTCTCTTGAACATATCAACGCCCTCCTGGGCAATGACAACGGGATCAATTTCTGTGTAGCTGCCATAGAAGGGAATGCGTGCTTTGGTCGCGTTCTGCTTGATCTGATCGTAGGCACCGGCACGGAACGTGTCCGCGCACACGAGACACGACTTCCAATTGCGCTTCTGGTAGTGATAGGCTAGCTTCGTGCATGTCGTCGTCTTGCCGGAGCCCTGCAGGCCGACAAACATAATGACGTTGGCCTTGCCCTTGACGGGCTGATAGGGCTTCACCCCGGGATCGACCAGCTTGATGAGCTCCTTGAACACGGCGGACTGTATCATCCGGCGTTTGTTCAATCCACCGGCCATCTCATCGAAGTCTATCACGGCCCGAACATTCTCACGCAGCTGCTTCACCTGCCGTATGTTGACATCCGCCTCGAGGAGTGCGGCGCAGATTTCCTTCAACATGGCACTCAGTGCTTCCTCATTGATCACCGTCGCTTTGCTCAGCGAGTGCAGCGCCGTTGTTATCTTGCGTCCTAGATCTGCTAAAACCATTTTGGCTGTTTCCCGTTTCCCGTTTGTTGTTGCTTTGCAGCTGCGTGCGATTTAATTTTGTTGCGTTATTTGCAAAACAGAGCATGCGAATCGTAAAGAAATAATAACTTTTAATTTGTGTCTGCGCCTCTGACACGTCAAATGTGTCCAGCAGAGGAAAGAAGAAGACTGACTGTCGATTCGTGCAGAGCAAGTTCAATTGAACATACCATTCACATGCATATTGCTGGTTCACACTGCATCACAGACTAGTGATGTAAATTTGAGTGGAAACATCGATGTTGATGCTCATCGATGTTTTCAAAATGAAACATCGATGTTGGTTGATACATCGGGTCGAAACATCGATGCATCGATGTATGTCTACTGTTTAAAAACCATACCTTTTGTAGAAGAAAAATAGAATTTTTTAGTTTAATAAAGCTCATTTTCTCTGAAAAACGTATGCTTTCAATTGGGTTTTAAAGTTTCAAACTGTTTTTATCTTGAATGTATAAACACAAACTACAAGATGACTTTTTGATGGGAACTTTGAAAAGACATATGTAATAAATTTATTCACTAAGGCATTTTAAGCAATGCTCAAATTACTATAAACTTACTGCTAGAGCGGCGAAAAGAGCGTATTGAAAGTGCGGCAACCGATGTTTTGCAAAACATCGATGCATTGCCATGAAACATCGATGCATCGACATCTGCAAACACATCGGAAAACATCGAGAAACATCGCTATAAAAACATCGATGCTCGATGCATCGATGTTTTTTTACATCACTAGCCACGACAGTCTGTGACGCAGTGTGAGCCCAGTAATACTGAACTTGTTCCTAGAGATATATCGTAGAGGTGGAGAACTATCGATGGCACTATCGGCACTATCGATGGTCAAGCACTATCGAGCCGCCATCGATGGCAGACCTGCACTATCGATAGTGGGTGATAGTTTTTTATGACGCTCAACGCGTCACAGGAAGGCTCGCATTTGGCATCTGCAGAGCTACCAAATCATTTAAGTTTTGTTTTTAATAATTATATATTTTTATTACATGGACAAGTTCCTTACTACAGTCGAAAAAGTTAAAAAAAAGAACATAACGGAACTGAACCGAGTCCGAGCGCATGTTCAGTAGGCTTGACAAAAAGATTTAGATCGTCGAACTTTGGATTTTTCAATAGCTAATAGCGAAACATTATGATTGAAAGCGAATTTTATTTATTTTTATATTTATAATACCTAACTTAATGCCAATTTCAAATTTTCATTGGAATCTTATATAAAAATTTAAAATTTTTGGAATTTAAAATACATTAATACTCAATTTAACACACTATCGAAAACTATCGATAGTTATCGATAAATGAACGAACTAAATTCCTGACACAACTGACGTAAGGTGGCGCCGTAGATTTGAAATGTGGCGGCGACCACGTTTTTCCATTTGTTAACAAATATCGATTGATTAATTTAAATAAAGACTGCAGACTGCAATTTTCAAATTTTGGCATTCATTTTTCAGCTTATGCAAAAAACATAAAAATTTTATTTTTTATTATTGGTGCTTAAGTTCCATACTAAATGGAAATATAAAACAAAAATTGATTCAAGCTTATAAACAATAAATGTTTTCATAGTAATGCTTCAACTATATATTAACAAGAATCCTCTTCCTTAGTTTCAATTTGCAAAGGCAAAAAGTGTATTTCAATAAAACCATCATCTATGTAATTGAATTCTAATGGTTCAAACGAGACCTTTAATTTTGGATGCTTAAAATATGAACGAATCTGCAATTAAACAAAGTTATCAATTACTAATTAACATGAAAAGAGTGTCTTTACTCACCAGATGTTCATATCTACCAGTGGCATGGCAATGTAAGGTCAAAGGGATTGATCGCTTATCCAAAACCCTTTCCATGGGACGCCTATTTATGTTGAAAAAGTTTGCCTCTAGCTGCATGCTCGATATGTTTAGGATCTTAAGGGATGGACAACAGGCGACAGTTTTCCAAAGCTCAGCTTCCCGCCCCCAAAACTGAACATTGTTGATAAGATCCAGTCGATCCAGTTGTGGCAAATCCTTCAACAAATTTTGTAGTTCTTCGCTTGTAATGGCCTCATCAGGACCTTCAGTGCCCAGTATAGACAATTGACGCAAGTTTATCAAATGTTTGAAGGTTCTTGGGTGGATCATATAAATGGTGTCGTTGAAAGATAATTTCTCAATGTCCTTAATGCGACACCCAACTGGAAAGCCGTCATCCATCAAATTATAGGTAAATTTTCGAAACTTGGTCAATCGCATTAAGGCACTAGAAATATTGTCGTAGCCATGATGAGAAAGAGTCAGCTCTTCCAGCATCTTGAAATCGGCAATTTCGATTTCAAGTTCAAATTCTCCTTCAGGGGGCGAACATTCGCTCAAGTCAAGTTTGCGCAAGTTCATCCAATTTTTCAAGTGTACCGATTTGAATACACCGCAAGGCTTGAAATTAGTCAATCCAGGAAAGAGTCCCACGACCAAATTCATGATTAGATCTCCTTTGAAATCAGCATCCTCCCCATCCAGTGTGTACTCCAGTGTTGTCACTTTAGGAAACACATAAGGCGCAAAGCATTCTAGGCTTTCGAATGAAAACTCATATAGATTCAACGCCTGTACCGTTGGGCTTATGACGGACAGAAAATTATCCATCAGTGCGTTGTCAGTTGACATAAATTGGTCATCATAAAAAATGTAGTCCGGCTGGTGTTGCCAAATATAGCGCACATTCGAGTTTAAACGATTTGCGGGTTCTCCATTAGTTGCTTCGAACAGTGATAATTGGTCTTCAAAACCTAAATGCTTTATTATGAGCAATTGGCAATCGTCGTTTAGTGTATTCATCTCAACAAATATACGTATATTGGCTTATTCAGATACTGACAAAAAAAGGCAATGCTCGAATTCGATTTGTTAAAATTTACTGTCTTGTAGAGTTGTGTCCAAGGTATATTTACTATAAGGTAACGTTGTCACCACAGCTGCTCTCTTTCGAGGCTACAAACATTTGACAGCATGCCTGCAAACGTTGTCGAAAGAGGTTGTGTATCGCATGCATGAAAAAATGTTTGTAACCTCGCCACATCGGACGACGTCACCTTAATAGTAAATCCACCTTGGTTGTGTCGTTTCGTTCTAAAAAAGTTCCAATGAACGGGTAATGTATATGAACGATTGAACATATTCAGTCAATCATGAACTAAATCGTTCATTTCGCAGTTGGTCAATTTAAAATTTCGGTAAAGGTCCATAATATGCGGAACACCTCCTAAAAAAGTTAATTCAAAATTAGGTGGCGATTTTATGATGAATTAAGGCGACATTTTTTTTTTTTTAAATTAATTTTGAAATTTGATTGCAAAATGAACTTTTTGCATGGTTGTTTTTTGCATATGAACTAAAAAAAGTTCATTTTTCACTTTAATTTCAAAATTAATTAAAAAAAAAATCTTAAAATCCATAGGGGAAAAGCAAAAAGCCCAGCTAAAAAATGGCAGATAGACAACAAGACGCCTCCTTTTATTTACACAAAAGATCTCGAGATGATGATGATTCGCTTTCACAATCGGAATCGGACAATGGCCGTGTTCACCAGAACAAATCGATAACAGAAAATCGATGAAATTTGCATGATTATTCTGGTGAAATGCAGTGATTAGCAAACATGGTTTCAAATTTTGTGATTATGATGACTAAAAATTCATCACCAAAATAGTACGCTGAAATTTTCTGATTGTGATGCTTTGTTATCGAGCAAACAAAATACATGATTACTGATTGATTAGTTCTGGTGAACGCGGCCAATGCTTCCAAGTCCAGTGATGCAAGCACTATAACTGTTATATCCTCACACATACATATTCCATTCACCCGAAAAGGTAATGAGTAGCCAGCTGAGGACATTGTTGTTGTTGATGCTCTGATTGAGCTGCCGATTCAACAAGAACAACCTCCTGTAATCCTCCCAACACTGAAGTCACCGCTGTTGTTTTGCAAATCTTTTACTATCGGAGAATTCTTTTATTCTGTGGTGTACGAGTTCCAGGTGCAACAGTCGAAGCCCACCATAGGAACATGCACCTTGCGCTTCGCCCTGGGCGACGCCCGCATTATGGAACGGTCCCAGGAGGGGGCTCCAGCAGCTGAATGTAGCTGAAACTGATGTTTGGATTCGTGATAAAAATTGCGTCTTTTATGACAAGATCGATCGATCGAATTTATATTGTTCATCAAATAAAAACGATATCCACCGCCAACAACACGCAATCAATGTATCGATAAACGATTATCGAAAGCTTCATTTGTGTGAATGGCAAATGTATGTCAGCTGTATTTACTGTGAATGGCAATTGTGAATTTTTTGCTCTTTTTAAATATTAGCGCGCCGCGCTTTAATACAAAATAAATATCATGGGTGTTAAGGAATTGTGGTCGGTTTTAACACCACACGCACAGCGCAAGCCAATCAGTGAATTGCGCGGCAAGAAGGTGGCCATCGATCTCGCCGGTTGGGTGTGTGAGAGTCTTAATGTCGTAGATTATTTTGTACATCCGCGACATCATTTAAAGTGAGTTCAATAGTTAATATTACAATTTATTTTAAACGAATTCCCGCCACAGAAATCTATTCTTTCGTACGTGCTATCTCATATGGGAGCAGGTGACCCCAGTATTTGTGTTGGAAGGAGTTGCGCCCAAGCTTAAAAGTCAAGTGATTGCCAAACGCAATGAGCTTCAATTTCGTGGTGTACGTCCAAAGCAACAACAACAAAATGCACCAAAAGCAGCTGGCGCACAACAACAACAACAACAACAACAGAAAGCGGACAAAGGCCGCACGCGCTTCAATCATGTGCTCAAACAATGCGAGAATCTCCTAATGTCTATGGGCGTCCAATGTGTCCAGGGACCAGGAGAAGCAGAAGCCTATTGTGCTTTCCTTAACAAGCATGGCGTGAGTACATTTCCTTTCCTTTAATGATATACGTATGTATATAATTATATTTGTCAGTTAGTAGATGGTGTGATAAGTCAAGATTCCGACTGCTTTGCCTATGGAGCGCTGCGCGTTTATCGCAACTTCTCGGTGTCCACGCAGGGAACCCAAGCAGCTGCCGGCGGCGCCGTCGATATCTATGACATGCAGGACATTTGCGGCCGCATGGACTTTGGCCAGCACAAGGTCATCGTGATGGCGCTGCTCTGCGGCTGCGACTACTGTCCCGATGGCATTGGCGGCATTGGCAAGGATGGCGTACTGAAGCTATTCAATAAGTACAACGATGCCGAAATACTCGAGCGGTAAATTCAAGTCATCTTGCAGCGTATCATGTTCATAAAATCAATTATTTCTTTACAGGCTGCGCAATTGGCGCTCTGAGATGGAGATGGGCACATACAGTGCCTTGGAGCTGCGAGTGGATGACAAAACGATTTGCAGCAACTGTGGTCACATTGGACGCACCCAGAGTCACACCAAGAGCGGCTGCAGTGTCTGTGGCACTCACAGGGGCTGCAACGAGAGCCTGTGGAAGTGAGTTACCCCTAAAGATAGAGGCACTTGGATTTCTTTATCAACATTGTCTTTAATTAGAGAACAACGTTTATCCATTAAGGCGGAACTGACGCTGCGTAAGAAGGCTCTGAACGATGTTAACTTTCCCAACGAAGAGATCATAGCCGAGTTCCTCAGTGAACCAGGCACGATACCCAATTTAAATCTGGACTGGCAGCAGCCGAATCTCGTTAAATTCATTAAGCAAATCGGACACCTGTTGCAATGGCCGGAGATTTATTGTTTTCAAAAGTTTTTTCCCATATTGACACGCTGGCAGGTGCAACAATCGCAGGAGCAGGCAAGCCACAAGGCGCATCTTGTCCAGCCCAAGGAGATAGTCAAGAAGCGTGTCGTCAAGGGAGTCGCCAGCTTGGAGCTGTGCTGGGAGGACACGCGAGGCTGCTTCAATGGCCTTATACCACACGAACAAGTTGTCGAATTCAACCTGGAACATCCCAGGGGTATCGAGGAACTTTACTACACCATTGAGCCACTGGACATGTTGCAGAAGGCGTATCCCAATCTCGTGGCCTCCTTTCTCAAGTCAAAGGAGAAGCCAGCCAAAAAAGTCAAGTGCAAAAAGAAAGACAATCTGGAGACGGGAGAAAAGCTGGAAAATAACTTAAAAGCCAAGAAGAAACCTGGACAAAAAACAATGCATCAGTTTCTGCTACAAAATCAGGATTCGCCAGTCAAGAAGTCGTCCCAACCAATGGTCAAACAATGCTCGACGCCGATCCACAAGTGTTTGCCCTCCGATTTGGAGAGCGATGGCGAATTTGACATGTCGGATATTATAAATGGCATCGTTGCCAATCCTCAAGCACTGCCTGCTGTGAAAAAGCACGCGGGCTATTTGTTGCATTATAAGCCAGTGGCTGAGGATTTGAGTCTCCAGTTGGCGGAACTGAGTTTGCAGGACGGTAAAGAGGAGACACATAAGCGTCGAGATCTCTCAATGCAGGCCGAGTTTATGCCACAAAGCAAACGATCCTCCGCGCAGGATGACAGCTTTGATCTGCTGGTTAAGGGCGAAAAGGTGCCACATCTGATCCGAACGCCCGTGGAGCGTTTCAAGGCGCAGCATCGCCTGTCGCATGCCAAGGAGACAAGTCCCAAGTCAGCTCAATCTCAATGCGTCAATGTGAGTTACTTTTTCAATCAGAGCGCCGATGACGGCGATGCCTTTGAGCAGCTAATGTCAAGCATGATGGAATCACAACACGATCTTGTGGTCATAAGCGATAGAGATTAACCAAGGGACTGTTCGAATTATAAGTATATTTATAAACCCACGAAATAATGATTAATTTTGAATATTGTGATTGTAAGTTCTTAAATCATAATGAAAATGCACAAATGATCCTTAAATAAGAATATTGGTGTATTTCTCGCTCTCTCGAAAGTGATTATGAGTAAATGATCAATCATTATTTACAGTCCCTGGATCAACCTTCTTTATATACATCTATTTAGTCTGCAGTATATTCTCGTTCACAATGGCAATCTTAAGCTTAGCTTCTTGCTTTGTTTCCTGGGCGTTTTCAATTAAAAGTCTAAATGAGACTTGGCGTAGACCTGAGCACTGCACATCGCCTGCTCCAGTTGCTCCTCGAATTGTGTGTTCACCTTGCGTCCCTTCATATTGCACACAATCTCGGGATTCTGGCCTTTGGGCGCCGTCACCTGGCCGCCAAATGTGGCGGCAAAGGATTGCAGCCAAAGTGTGGCATTGAATTGATCGCTGATGCAGTTCTACAGAAAGAAAGAGAAGAGAATTTAGTATAAATTTCAGTTCAACAGCTCAAAGCAGCGGTGGGCACGACTTGATTGATTTAATATTGTAGATTTCATGCCCACAGCTGGTTTAAAGTTTACAATTGGAATGGAGTGGAACCTGAGGTACACAGCAGCGCGCCTTGACGATGTTGTCACACATGCTGACAACTAGAATTGGACGATCTGTGCATAGTTTGGTGGCACGCTGCAGGGGAATCTCCTCCAGCAGTGCCGAGCTGGATATATAGTGCAAAATGTAAGGATTCGTGTCCAGCGGCTTCTCCAGCATCAAATTGCGCATTTCAACTTCCACAAATTCTCTGCCATCAAATAGATATAAACAAATGATTGAAGTGTGTAACATCCGTGAGTGGAGCACCTACTTGAGCGTGGTACGTGACGTCTCCTTGAGCTTGCGCAGCATCTCGTTGATGCGCTCGAGCGTGACCAATTTGAAGGCGTAGGGCAGCTTAATGTCCGAGTGCAGCATGTTGTGGCGTATGGTCTGCAGCTCGTTCTCCGTGGCATTGGTCAGCTTGTCCGTCTGAAACTGTTGCTCCAGCATGTCCACTCGATGTCGCAGCAAAGCAACTGTTTTCAGCACCTAATTCAAGCATCAATTTGATTAAACTTGGCAAACGAGTTTCCTTGCCAATGCTTACATTCTCCGCCGCCTGTCCAGCGACCGCGGTGAAAGCAAATCTCGCCCGATTCGTTTGCTTGAGATTGACGATGCAGAAGGCGGACAGTTGCTTGGTATTGGTCACATGTGTGCCGCAGCATAGCTCCTTGGAGCTCAGGCCCAGCTCGGGACACTGCACATTGATGAGACGCAGTCCGTGCTCGGGATACACTTCGCCCGGAATCATTGTGATGTCATTCTGCTGCAGCACATCGGCAGCACTGAGATGCTGGACCCTGACGGGCGTGGCGGAGCAGATGACACGGCTGTTCAATAATTATACAATTAGTTAATTGAACAGAACACACAGAAAGCGTATGGCAAACATACTTGATTAGATCCTCAATGTGCTGCACATCCGTCTTCTGGATGCGCTTGCCCAGCAGACCAACTTCCAGTTTGCATTGCTCGCTGGTGACGCTGCTGGACACCTGGTAGGTCACCTTGTTGAACAGCGACCTGATGGCGGCGTTCAGCAGGTGAGTGGCTATAAATGTTGGACAGTTATAACCATTATACTTGTATTTCCATTGACAACTCACCTGTGTGATGGCACATGTTTAACTGACGATGCTTGGCATCCACTTGAAGTTTCAGTTCATCGCCAACGGCCAGCTCAAAGTCTTCGCTGGTTGGGTGGGAGTGGGTCAAGGAGCAGACATGAACCACACAATCGTTGAGATGCTTCACATCCAAGACATCCAACTGATGATGTTGCTCGGGTTTGTGCTTGTTTTTGACCAGCAGCTTGCCAAGATCCGATTGCTGACCACCGGACTCATAGTAAAAATTGCTGGCTGCCGTGACAATAGACAATGTATCTGATGGCGATGGCGGTGAGGATGGGGATGCAGTGAGCCTGAGGCGTGACACCTCCGTATCGTTTTGAAGCAATCCCAGCACTTGGCTGCTTACAACTGGCATTGAATAGGATTCGCTCTGCGTATCATAGCTGTAGATATACTTGTGACTGTTGTCAGTGGTCGCCAGGCGTTTCGTTAGCTCCGCCTGCGCTTCGGCAATCCGTTGCTGCAACCGTAGATCCCCGTCTCCATTGCCGCCACTCCGCTGTGGCTGCTTTGTCCT
The DNA here is from genome assembly GCA_037043405.1 of Drosophila subquinaria. Classification (NCBI taxonomy): domain Eukaryota; kingdom Metazoa; phylum Arthropoda; class Insecta; order Diptera; family Drosophilidae; genus Drosophila; species Drosophila subquinaria. Next base: position 246,667 of record JBAMBL010000738.1, read on the forward strand.
GAGCTTGGCTAAGGCCAACTCCGCGCGATATCGATCCAGATCACAGTTCATGTTCTCAAGCTCGGCCAACTTGAGGAAACTGTCCTCGGTCAGGCCATAGGTGTCCGTCAGCATGTACAGAAAGTCACCTGGTATCGTGTTGTTTGGAAAACTGGAGCGCTGCACTTGAAACTCCCGATAGGCGGGCACAAAGCCAGGACACTCCATCAGATCAATGTCGTCCAGCTTGGGAAATTCGGTCAGCACCTCAGCAAAGGCCTTGGACGAGCTCTCGCGCAGATTCTTGTACACCTCCTGCTCATGGGCAATCAGCTCAATGACCGACTGCTGTTTCGCCGCCATCTCCGGATAAGCCTCGCCCAGCGTCTCGGCCACAATTGGCACCAACTGTGCCAGCAAATTCTCATGGGCAAACACCTGCTCCGAGATGCTGAGCGCCTTGCGCAGCACACGGCGCAACTTTTGACTTAGGGAAGGAAAGAGCCAGAGATTATTAAATGAACAGATTGTCATTGATTTAAGACCTGCACATACTTCTGGTCCGGCAGCATGCCATCGGCCAGACATGTGGTGACCATGCGGGCATGATCGGCAAGTATTCTGTAACTGGTGTCGAGCAGCGCCGAGTTGTGTGCATCGGGAAAGCTGCCCGCATAGACGGGCGCCTTGGAGAGCTGTGATAACAATAAGAGTGAATGTAATTCGAATGGGAACTCTTTCTACTCACGCTCTGTATGGCATCGAAGATCGGCGTAAAGAGATCCGTGTCGTAATTGGAGGATTTGTTCTGAAGCAGCGCCGTTAAACGCTCAAAGCCCATGCCCGTGTCCACATGCTGTGCCGGCAGCTCTGTGATGCTGCCATCGGCATTGCTAAAAGCATTATCAAACAAATTGTGGCTCACATTTATAGTTATTGCCTCAGACTACACAACTAACCGATTGTATTGAATGAATACCAAATTCCAAAGCTCTGTGAGATCGGCGCGTCCTGCATTGACTAGTTTGGCCCGCTCCGTAATGGAACTGGGCCCAGAGCCGGGTCTATGATCGATGTGAATTTCAGTGCAGGGTCCACAGGGTCCCGTTGCGCCCATTTCCCAAAAGTTGTCCTTGCAACCAAAGGGTAATATACGTTCCGAGGGAAATCTTCAAGGTAGAACCAATGTGAGAAGTGAATTTGTCTAAATTTAAAATAAAGATCAATTACCCCAAACTGCGCCAGATTTCAACGCACTCCAAGTCGGCGGGTATGCCAAGCAGCTTGTCGCCGGCAAAGTATGTGACGTACAATCGCTCCTGATCAATGTTGTACGGACCGCGCAGTAGTTCCAATGCCATGGCGCAGGCTTCTCGCTTGAAGTAGTCCCCAAAGGACCAATTGCCCAGCATCTCGAAGAAGGTGTGATGGTAGCCATCCTGGCCAACCACAGACAGATCGTTGTGTTTGCCGCCGACTCGCACACACTTCTGGGAATTGACAACGCGCTTGTGCGGCGCTGCTGCTGTGCCCAAGAACACGGATTTGAACTGGACGAGGAAGAGATGGGAGAGAGAGCATTAATTAGACAATGGAAATGTGACACTCTACAGTTGTCTGTCCCCTACCTGGTTCATTCCCGCATTGACAAAGGCAACTGTGGGATCGCAGAATGGCACTACGGGGCTGGAGCGCACGAATTTATGCTCATGATTGACGGTGAAGTAATCTATGAATGTTTTGCGAATCTCGCGTGCGGTGAGCACACGCTGCAGCTTCTTGGCTGAGTTGTACATGCCAATTTTAATTTCAATTACATGCGAATCAAATGTCGACGACACAGCTGAGCCGGTAATTAAGCAACAGAAATGGATCCAGAACTGGACTCAACAACAGCTGATCAGAACTGCCATTCGCGTGCGAGTGCAGTCATTCACACATACTCGCGGGCACATCATGTTCTATTTTTTAGCTGAAGCAACAGCTGCATATTTTGATTAAAAAATATAAATATGCCACAACCAAAACGCGAAAATTCAACGAAGATAATGTGCTGAGTGAAAACGTTTATCAAAATCCGCCGTTTGTTCTTTAAATTGTATCAATTTGAATATGCAGTTTGGACTTTGACATATTTTGGTGCACTTTCGATTTCACTTTCACTTTGACCCGTAACCAAAAACGGCAATAATAAAAACGACGTAGTAATTGAATTTAAGAAATAACAACAGCCGAATTTGTAAGCAATTCAAATGGCCACAAAACGACGTCCACTTCGTCCGAATCTGGGCAGCGGACCGAGCGGTCCCAGCAGCTCCTCCAACATGAACTTTCGACCTGGCGGACCGGACATCACGCGTTCCGAAGCAAAGGGCACAAGGCCGACGGCAGCACCGACGAGCATACGAGAGATTCTCGTCATGGGCGTCATTCATCTGTGCAAGAAGACCATATTCTTCAATACGGATCTTAAGGTGGCCCTCTATCTGGGCAGTTTGTTCATCATTTCGCTCATTGGCGACTTCCTGCCATTTCCCAAGACATACTTTGCCCGCTCCGACAACCTGTTCAATCTGTATTTCGTCAAGGTTGGCTGGGGCTGGACACTGCTGTTCCTGGTGCCATTTGCCGTGCTCTCCTCGTACACGATCACCTGCGGAGACCACAAACGGATGCTGAGGCATCACTTGCCACGCGTACTGATTGCAACTTTCTTTTGGTTCTTCTGGACGAAGCTCTTCAATGTTGTGGAAACTTCCTACGGTCGCTGCACAACCAAAGGTACTATTAATATTGATATATAATCCGACTGTTGCTAATCTTTGTTCCTTTTTTTTCAGGCTATGCGACCAAGTCCAGCTGCCTGAAGGCTGGACATCTCTGGCAGGGATTCGACATCTCCGGCCATGCGTTTATACTGATACACTCGAGCTTGGTGCTAATCGAGGAGGCGCGTCCGATTATCAAGTGGGAGACCATTAAGGAGCATCTGCGCAACGAGCTCCACAATCGCAGTGTCTCGGAAACGTCGAGCAGCAATCCGCTGCGCTATCTGAACGAGGAACAGATACGCAGTCTGCAATTTCTGTACACCCGCCTGACGCCCATCATTCGCACCCTGTTCATTGGGATGGCGGCCCTGCAGCTGCTCTGGGACATCATGTTGGTGGGCACGATGCTATACTATCATCGCATGATCGAGAAGGTGATCAGCGGCATTGTGGCCATACTCACGTGGTACTTTACCTATCGCTTCTGGTATCCAACCAACGGTCTCTTGCCGGATGCGCCTGGCAACGGTTTGTTCTATTACCAGCGCGAGAGTTTCGTTTTCAAGCGACCTACGCATTTACCAACCTGCACACCGAATGCCGCCGGCGTCCAGGCGAGCAGCTCCTCCAATAGCAATGGCAAGTCAGGTGGATCAGGTGGATCACAGCAACAGCAGCAGCAGCAGATACCCACTTTCATGGGCATGCCGCTGTTCACGAACGCGAAAGCGGCCAGCACAGCGGCCAGTCTGCTGAAGGCGGAGCAGCAGCGAAGGGAGCAGCAACAGCGTCTGCAGACAAGCGTGGATAGTTAAGATTTAGATAGATCTATTAACCAAGCAACAGCAACAGAAAACAGGAATTGAATTGTGAGCATACGCGCAGCGAATTGAATTAATTTTAACACGGTTGTGGTTAGCAGAAAGAAAACAAAAAGAGGAAACTTTTGTACCAAATGGAACTTTATACCAAATGTTTTTAATATACTTGTACTATGACACACTTGTACAATGATATGAGAAAGCAGCTTGAGGCTTGTGAGGCACTGTATCATACATAGCTCATAGTCCGATTTTTCTGTTTCTATCCGCTCCCTTGCGACTTCTTGAATTGGATTTGGAATTGGACTTGGATTGTTGACACGTAGTTTTAAGCGTTCTTATGTTTGTGTTTATATGTGCCCAACTTTAACAATAACAATAAAACAAATAAATCAAATGATTGCCCAGCTACTTGTGCGCAAATGCCGCGAACATGGCCATACCCAAGAAACCGGCGGTGGCTCCCAGCTTGTAATTCGTCGGCGTCATGCTCCACATTTCCTTGAGGATCTCAAAATTGCTGCTGGGCATGAGCTTCAGATACGACTCGCGTTGCCTGAAGCGCTGGAAATAATCCTCAATTCGCGGCAGCTTGTCGTTGGCCCAGTAATAGTTCTCGAATCCCAACTGATAAAGTCGTTGCAGCAGCAGGCACAGACTGACATCAGCCACTGTAAACTGCTCGCCAGTCAGCCAGCAAGAATCGATCTGCTTGGACTTGGACAGCTCCTGCTCCACAAACATCAGCGTATTGCGAACCGCGTCCAGCACTCGCTGAAATTCAGTGCGCGATGTCACGAGTTCCTTGCGTCGCATCTGAATCTCCAGTTTCTGCTTCAGTGCAGCGTTCTGAGAATTCAAATCGCTGACGGAGCTACGCAACAGTTCCATTACCTTATCATTGTTTTCTGTAAGTTAAAAAAGGAATTGGATTAAGCAGAATGACGAAGTTGAAGAACAGCTCACTCAGGCAGGATTGCCGCACGGGTCCGATAAAGGGAGCCTTGGGCACCAGCTTTAAATCATCGTGGATAAAGGAGCCCAGACTCAGTGCGCCCACGGGGAGACGGGACAAGGCTCGCTCAAAGACCATCATCTGGTCATATTGCAGGGAGTATGGATTGTATGGCTTCAAAACTGGATGCTCCTCTATGGAAGAAGGAAATAAGGATTGTGCTTAAATAAATTAACTAAACGAATACTTTTTAAATTATAAATAAACTCTTTACGAGTTAAAAATATAGTTACAAATGTATGTAATGTGATAACCCCATTAAAATACCTTTCCAACGATATATAAAACAAATCTGTTGCTTCTATCGTTTGGAAACTGTGGGAGTTTCAATTTTAATTTAAAATTTTATTATCTTTTAAACCAGTTGTCGGATTGGAATAATCGAAGAAACATTGGATGCGTATTTTGATAATAATAATTTAAAATTACAAAAAATTATATATATGTATCTTCCATTTCACTCACCTCCGCGATACTTTGTCTCCACATAGCTAATGATTTGCGGAGAGTTGGGAATGACGAAGACGCCATCCTGTAGGACGGGCACATCGCCCTTGGGATTCAGATTTAGGAACCAGCTGGAGTACTGTTCTCCATTGCAAAGATCGACTATATAGGGAGTAAAGTCAATATTTTTTTCATAAAGTACCAGCAGAACCTGAAAATAATAACACTACTTATGTAATAAAACAAGAATGTCATCGATTTAAATTAGATTATTTTTATATTATGAATTTACTTAATATGTATAGATTAATAGGTTGAGAAATTTACTATTTATAGCTCTTATTTAATTATATTGGTTGACCGCAAATTGTGAATATTGTATGTATTTGGGATTTACCTTTGAAAATGGTTAAAAAATAGAAAAGACAAACAGAAAATTTCAGTTTTATTATTATTACTTGAGAAAAAAAATAGTATAGTATCCAAGGTGCAGCATAAAAAAATGTTAATTAAATCTAATCAAATAACCCTATACTAATTACAAGTTACTAATTTCGGGAGCTCTCGAGATGATTGATATTCCTACGCCCCCGTCACGCCACATTGAACATATGCACAGTGGCTCCCAGCTTATTTGATCCACTACTCAAACATATTACAAAATTAAGTAAATATCACTTTTACAGCAAAGGCGATATAAATCAAATTTACACTAAGATTTATAGTTAAAAATGATGCAGGAGAAGTAAGCTGTGAGTCACTGTGCAAACAAAAATATTATGGATGAATCAAGTGGGTGGGAGACGGACAGGGACAGGGAGAGGGGGTGGTGGGCGCTTAAGCCATACGTAAGTATGAAAATGGAAATCGCGTGGAGCAATAATGACTTAATATTACTGTGATTGTGATTATATTAGTAATTTAGCACAATTTGCGTTGAGTTTACGCGATAAATAAATGTGTGAGCTCGGTTCATTATTTGTTTTTCAAAAATCACATGATTTTAGTCACTAACTTTTTGCGAGTAAAAGTTGTATGGATGAAAATAGAGCACGAGTTTATTGTCCGGAAAAACAGGTGCCTGGAAATCCTGTGGAGCAGGCGCAATGTGCGCGATTTCGTTCGTTTGGCTGCTCATCTCAAAAAATATAGTAGGCACTGTTTGATTAAATAATTTCGGGTGCTTCTAAATATCACATGCCGTGTGAGAATTAAATCCGTTTTAGCTTTTAAGAAAATAACGACTTGCACACTAGAAGCGTTTTGAAGCGACTAAAAACTATCAAAGCAACTGAAGCTTAAATCTCAATATGGAGTAATTTGCACTTTCCAATGAGGAGTGTAAACACCGAAATGATTTGCGCTACTGTTTGTTGATTTGTATATCAAAGTTTTGGTTTAACTATTTCTATTCACTTCCACGGTCGCTATTTGTTTGTCATATGTATCTTATTATTTTTTATCACCTCGCTATTTTTGTTTGCCTAACTGCTTAGCAATGTCTTATCTACCTACACACCATGCAGAAGGTAATAGGAATTCAAATAGCGCGCGCAAACAAAGCTTTCAGCTTCGCGGTGAACGGCAAAGCCAGCAGAAATAACAAAATATTTCCATTGGAAGTGCACAAACAACAAGAATCGTATATGTAAACAGCCATCACAACAAGCAAATCAACAGAAAAATTCCTTACAATTAAAAATAATAACAGCTAATAATATTATTTTACAATTAAAAATAATCTGTGCAGAAATTGTATTTCAATATATTCGTGGCCGTAATTCAAATAGCGCGCTCAAATAAGGCTTTCAGCTTCGCGGTGAATGGTAAAAGCAGCAGCAATAAACAAATGTTTCCATTGGAAGTGCACAAACAACAAGAATCGTATAAGTAAATCGCAATCTCACAACAAGCAATCCAATTGTAAAATTCTTTACAATTCAAAATAAATCTGAAAATTGAATATGTTGCACATTACCAAAAAATTGATGAATAGGACTTTTAAAGGTAGTTTGAACGTTGCAACCGGTTTGACTGGAAGTCAAGTCCAAAGTGCCATGAACAACACGGCGATTAGAAATCTTAATCAATTAAACAACAACAATAACAACGAACGAAAGAATAGCGACAAAGTCGAGCATAATTTCTGTCACAAGCGAATGTCCAGCGGTACAAGCAGTCAAAGTTCGAACGCCAACAGCATGAAACGGCTAGCAGGAAAAGTTGCGGTGGTCACCGCCTCCACAGATGGGTGAGTCGAAGGAAATTTAAAAATGGGATATTTGTTAAACTGCTCCTCTAATAAATAATAAAATGGCTAATTAACAATGGGACAAATATCCCAGCTGCCGCACATCCAATAACAATAATAATAAGGATTATTTTATAATGGGAATTTTTTGTGTCAACTGCAGAATTGGCTTTGCGATCGCCAAGCGTTTGGCCGAGGACGGCGCTTCAGTTGTGATCAGCAGTCGCAAACAGAAGAATGTGGACAATGCGCTCGCCGAGCTGCGTAAACTGAATCTGAATGTGCATGGACTCAAGTGTCATGTGGGCGAGGCGCAGGATCGCAAGCAGCTCTTCGAGGAGACCATCAGTAAATACGGCAAACTCAACATTTTGATAAGCAATGCCGCCACGAATCCTGCGGTGGGCGGAGTCCTCGAGTGCGATGAGAAGGTGTGGGACAAGATCTTCGATGTCAATGTGAAGAGCTCATTTCTGTTGGCCAAGGAGGCACTGCCATATTTGAGGCAGGAGAAGAACTCCAGCATTGTGTTTGTCTCCTCCATTGCGGGCTACGATGCATTCGAGGTAAGTTAAGTCGATATGGGGAATTTAATAATGGGATTTTTGTGAAACTGAAGCACACATAATGAAATATGTATTTTATAATGGGACTTCTGCCAAAGAGCTGCTAATTAATTAAGTTGATATTGGGAATTTAATAATGAGACTTTTGTACAAGAGCTGCTTATTATTTATGTAGATATTGGGATTTTAAAAATGTGACTTTAATATTTAATATAAAAGGGTATTTTATAATGGAACTTTAATATTAAAATAAAAGAGGGTATTTAATAATGGGACTTGTGCAAAGGATCTGCTTATCAGATCCGTTATCAGTAAACCGCGCTTATCCGGATCATTTTATCTTATCTATATCCATAGCTGCTGGGCGCATACTCTGTGAGCAAGACGGCACTGATTGGACTGACGAAGGCAGCGGCCAAGGATCTGGCGCCCGAGGGAATCCGCGTCAATTGCCTGGCTCCGGGCATCATCCGCACCAAGTTCTCCAAGGCGCTGTACGAGAACGAGTCGGCCAACGAGGCGGCGCTCAGCAAGATTCCCATGGGTCGTCTGGGCACCAGCGAGGAAATGGCCGGCGTTGTGTCCTTTTTATCGTCCGATGATGCTGGCTATATAACTGGAGAGTCTATTGTCGCATCTGGCGGTATGCATGCTCGACTTTAGATTATTTGCATGCCCACTTACATATTTATTATGTCGTAAAAATTCAAGAATGTGTATGAGAGTGTATTAATAATAATAATCATAATGATAATGATGATGATGATGATAACTATGATGATCGCAGTTTCGCCAGTTGATCGGCAATGTCTTTTTCGGTGCGTTTGCCGCTCGTCTCGAATTCGCCAGATCCTGCTGCTGGAATGCTGGCCATCTTTCCAGAGATCTCAATGCCGATCTCGTCGAGCACCTTGTTCACCACATCGTTGGATTCTTCCTCATCGCCCGATTCGTTCAACATGTCGTCCAGTGTATCGTTGATCATTTCATCGGTCATTTCCATGCGCATATTCGCCTGCTGGAAGTCGCGCACCGTTCCAGCGATTGCCTCCGGTCGCATTACCTTATTCATGCTGGCCATTGTCTTGGCCGTGGTGCCCATCGCCTCGCCCAGTGCAATGTTGGCGCCCATGTTTTTATTCTGGTAGCCAATGGATTGAATTTTTCCCGCCGCTGCATAGCTGCGTGACTTTTGCTTGCGAATTTCCACCAGTTGCTTTGCTAGAATGCGACATGCATCGTTGTTTCCAGCGGCTGCGTTGCGCCTGATTTCAGCTTCCAGTTTTTTTTCCTCCTCCTCCATTTTTCGGCGCTCCCTTTCAATGTCGCGAGTCGCCTTGCGAAGACTTCGATCATTATCGCGTTGCTGTTCTTTTACAGTGGGTTTTTTGCCAAATAAGTTGAACATTTTCCACAAATTTCGATGCCAGAATGGATTTGAACAAAAGGATGAATCACTTGGTGATTATATTTTTTTTTTTTTTGGTTTAAATCACCGCAAGGGTGAAGATAGGGTTGGCTGCAGTGATAACACTATTCAAGCCAGGTACGGTGTTCTGATGGTCTGCGCGCGGCACACCACAGGTGTCAGGTCTAAAAGTTTTAGCCTCGATAAGGCTGTTTTGGGAGACCAGTCGATGCAGGTCCAACTGGTAGTTTTATTGTAGTTTATTTAAGTCGATTTTAATAGTTTAGAAGTTATTGATTTATGTGTTTATTTAGTTATGTTTAAATCCGGTTTGTGTGAAGATGTCGTTCTGAAATATATAAATAGAAAAAAAAACAAAAGAACCAAAAAGAAAAGCCAAAATAAAGAGAAAAAATAAAATTTTTAAATTTAGTACATGTGTAATACATATGTGTCTTATGTTACAATCTTAAAATTCTAGCTTAGCTATGTTTATGAATTTAATTAGCTCTCTGTAGAAGAGCTGTTCCTTTGAGCACAAAAGGCTTTTAAGGTTAGCAAACCTGTTGAAAATTTTGAATTTTCTCCTGAGAGAAGATAGTTTTGGGCAGTAAAAAACTTGGTGTTCAGCACTCTCAATGCAGCCACACGTATTGCAACGACTTGTGGTTTCAGCCCCGATCATGAAAAGATATGGCTTGTCATACGTGTGTCCAGTAAGCAGTCTGTTAATGGTTTTTATGTCTTTGGCTTTCCATTTAACACTATAGTGCCAGGGTTCTTCCGGTGTAAGATTTAAGTGTTTCTTTTGGGTGTTACGGCTCTTGCTTTAGAAATAAAATTGCGTTGCTTAGCGTCTATGAGAAGCAGGAGCCCCTCCAGAGCCTCTGCAATTTGGTAGTCTTTTCTCGAAATTGGTGCGAACAGGCTACGAGCCTGCTGCAGAAGAACATCTTGGCGATGTGAGTCAGTATCTGGGAATTCATAATTATGGTCACTTGAGTCATGAGTGTACGAATCAGAGGTGAAAAATTTCTCTTGCCTTGGAGCAGCAGGTCTATGCACCAGTCTGCTGGCATAAGAGTGTTTTTTTAAAATGTTGTTCACACTGTTGTCCTTGTTGATTGTAACAGCTTTGGCGTTGCTGAGAGCGGGAAAGTTTTTTTCGTAATTTTGAGCTTGGTCGTAATTTTGATTTATCGAAAAGCTTTGAATTACTTCCTTTCTGGCAAGTTTCTTAATTGTCATGATACGATTAATATCTAATTCTTTAGCCCAGGTCGGACACTGGTTTTTGTCTTTAGCAGTGTGATCTCTACCGTTGCACAGAATGCATTTTAAGATGCTGCAAATTTCATTACAATCTTTGTTGCCACAACGTTTGCATCTTTTTTCAGATTTACATCTCAAGGCTGTGTGTCCCAGTCGGCCACAGTTGAAGCATTGCCTAATCATTGGAATGTAATGAGACACCTGGAAGGCACATACACCGTAGAGCGTAATTTTTTCTGGGATTTCATTTCCTACAAAGGCCAATTTGACCGTTTCAGTTGGTTCTAAGATGTTTTCCCCTTTATCTGTTCCTATAACCCGAGATTTTCTCTTGATGCGTTCTACCTTAGAGATTTCGATCTCGGAGAATATATTGCGCTGTATTTCCTCATCACTTAAATTAGTGGGAATACCTTTAATAATACCATATGACTCTACATAACTCCTGGGAATAAACACATCTAGATTGAGCTTAGAAAAGTCATCGATGCAAACGAAAGCGTTGGCATTAGCAGCAGAATCAAAGAATGCTTTGTACAGCGAGACACCAATTGTCAAAATATTTTTTAGACCTTTCAAATTTAGGTGCTTGATTATTTCAAACATGTATAAACTGCTTTTAGTTTTTTTGTTTTCAAACGTGGGACTTCTTTTAGTAGAGATAAGAACTGCAGCATCCCCAGTGTGTTTGTTGTTGTAAAGAGTGGTGTAGGAAGTAACTTTGTTGGCAGTGTGATTTGCCTCTTGTTTGGATGTCACATTAGTGTTGACGTTTGTTGATTGGTCAGATTTGTCATATTTGTCAGATTTGTCAGATTTGTCAATAAAGTCGTCAGTTGAAGTAATTATGTCCATTTGTTCAGTTTTATTAGCCATACCTTTATCCGACGGGGGCATAGACGAGGGCATATCAAAAGACAGCAAGCTGCTTACATCAGCATTGTTTTCCAAGAGCTGCTCCGCACCAAGTTTCATACATTTGTTGTTGATAATGGGTTTATTGGGTTTTTCCGCTACTCTCTTTTGGATAGACCCCGACGCTGCGGCGTCCTTCATCCTCACAGCTGGCAAAACCAGCTTGCCTCAAAGACTATCTTTCTCACGCAAGTTGTAATTAAAAATTTGAAAGAAAAAAAAAAAAAAAATAAAAAAGTAAAAAGTTGAGCGACAAAAAGGCACAACCGAAAATTTGATTTTTATATTTTTTATATATTTTTACAGTTAATTGAACACGTCCAGTCTCTCTGGCATTCGACACAAGTCTCTGGTGATTATATTGGTACACATACAATGTAAATATCAAAACAAAATCAGCTGTTGACTTTGTTTGAATGGCAAACATGAAGGTATTTCGCCAGCCCTAGTACAATATGTGTGCCTCCGTGTGAACGGCAAAGAAAGTTATGTGAGTGACAAAAATAAAGCAATTTGAACTTGCGATCGCATATTTTCTTTACTTCAAGTTAAATATGGCATTAAATGTAATAAAACAAGGCGCAGAGGGACGTCTTTATGTTGGCGAGTTCAAGGGCGAGTCGTGTCTGATTAAGGAACGCTTCGTCAAGAAATATCGCCATCCCGAGTTGAACGCACAAATCACGCGGCAGCGAATGAAGGCCGAGATTAAGGCGTCCGGCCGTTGTTTGTCCGCTGGAATTCTTGCACCGCGCATACTTCATTCGGACATGAACTCACACAAGCTGTACATGGAGTACTTTGGCAGCGCGCAGACAGCAAAGCAGTTTATCCAAAGCACAGTCAAAGAGTCCAAGTCGGATAAGGATCGGATAAAGGAAACATTAATTGGGCTGTGCACACGAATTGGTTTGATAATTGGTCAGATGCATGCGAATAACATAATACACGGCGACCTGACCACATCGAATATACTGATCAATCCAAATCCAGCTGCGAAAAATGGATACGATGTCATCTTCATAGACTTCGGGCTGAGTCACTACAATCAGGCGGCAGAGGACAAGGGCGTGGATCTGTACGTGCTGGAGCGAGCATTGCTGAGCACGCACAGCGAACAGGACTACATCTTTGAGCACATCTTGGCCGCATATCGATCCGAGTGTGGCAAGGATGTGCAGAGTGTTTTAACCAAGTTCGACGAGGTGCGAGCGCGTGGTCGGAAACGCACAATGATTGGCTAACAAATATAATATAAATACTTTAATTAACAATTATAAAATGTACAATGGCTTTTATTCTATTCTTCTGAAGGGATTTGACTCGCCAGGATCGTCGCTGAGTTCCGCAATTTTAATTTTCTTAATATATTTGCGCACTTTTTGTTTGCGCTTCACTTGCTCATGTTTTGTTGGCTCGATTCCCGTGACAGCCGCTTCCTTGTACTGGGCATACGGGCGCTCCTTTAGCTTGTTAACTGCATCCTCCAGTTTCAAGCCGGTCAGACCTTGCTCCTCGTAATAAAGGCGATACTTATCGCAGAATTTGGAGTGGCCCTTTTTGAAAGCTGGCGTTTTGGTTGACGGATGCTGCAAGTAAATGATCAATTAGCATCTTTAAGCCATTAATTGTGGTTCTCATCATGTGTACTCACCCTGGCATCAATGGCCCTGACACAGCCCCTGTGAAAGTTGTGCAAATGTCGCAGGAACGCCTCATTTGGTTTGATGCCCTCCTCCAAGCTCAACTGCATGATTTCGTTGACATACGCAAAGGATTTCTGGGCACAGCCTTGTCGCAACATTGCCCCCAGTATCGCAATGTTCATCCGAATATCTGCCGCCTGCATTTGCTGCAGCAACTCCCGGGCCTGCTCCTGGGTGCGACACCCCAACGCCAGCACACCATAAGTCACAATGTCCGGCTTGAGGCCAGTTGTGCGTATCATGGTCAACACTTCGCGGGCACTCTCGTAGTCGAAGCGCATCGATCGCTTCTTTATCAGTATATTGAAGAAATCAATGTCCGCCTTGAGCCCAATCTTACGCACAAAGCTCAGCAGCTGCTTCTCGGCGGCATTTGTGGGCGGTATCACCTCCAGCATGGTGGTAAAACTCTTAATGTCTGGCGTTATTTTGTGTGCCAACATCAGGTCCAGATATCCCGTCAGTCCGCCCAGCAACAGGAAGCGTTCGTGTGGACGCGTTACTTCTGCCAAGGCAACTAAGCTGCCCAGTTGTGCTTGGGGCAGCAGCAGATTAGGCAACTCCAGTTGCTCCGTCACTTTGAGCTCCCCAAGTTGGTTGGAATTTGTTGAAATGGTCAAGCTACTATTACCGGCAGTTAATTGGGGACGCTCTTCTTCTGTTCCCGCTGTAATCTGTGCAATCACTTGTTGCATCGACTCCAGATCCCCGAATCCGCAATCCCGCACACACCGAAGCATGGCATTGAAACTGTAGTAGTCTGGACTCAACTGACGCTTCAGCATCTTGTGCCAGGTGAGCAGAGCATAGCGAAATCCATGCTGCTCATCGCTGGCACACGCCTGCAGCAGAAAGTTGAAGGTGTCCACAGTCAAGGGCAGCTGACGCTCCAGCAGCTCGTCGGCCAACGTGTAGGCGCTCTGCAGATCCCCACAGCGACCATACGCCTTGATCATGGCATTGTAGTTCTTCACATTCGGCTCGTAGCCCTTCTCCAGCATGTTGTCCCGCAACTGGCGCGCCTTGCTCAAGCCGTCCATGTGGGTGGGAGCATTGGCGCAGGCATTGAACAGAGATGTGTATGTCCCGCCCGTGACTTTAAGTCCGCGTTGCCGCATCTTTGTGTACAGATTAAATGCCTTGCGCGTGTATCCCGCCTTGGCACAGCCACTTATGAGCAAATTGTATATGTAATTCTCTGGCTTGACGCGATCCTCTCGCAGCATGCGCACTTCTAGCACGGCAATGGCATCGTTTATTCGATTCGCATTCAAGTGCTCTTTAATAAGACGAGCGTACTCCTTGGTGCGCAGTTTTCTCGAGTGACGCGTTGGACGACTTATAAATTCCTCTTCCTCCATGTCGCTGGCAATTGCAGTCGTTGACTCTGACCGACTACCACCAAAGGAGTCCGGATCACCGAAATCCACAGCCGTTTCCTTTGTTGACTCCACTTTATCCGCTCTTGCATTTGATGTCTCTATTCGACTGCCATCAAGGGAGACAGGCTTTATCCGCACTTTATCCGCTCTTGCATTTGTTGTCTCTGTCCGTCTGCCACCAAAGGAGTCTGGCTCCCCAAATTCCACTGACGTCTTCTTTGTTGACGTTATCCGCCCTTTATCCGCTCTTCCACTTTTCCTTTGCTCGACATTTTCGCTTATTGGACTATCCTCTACTATATCATCTTGAAATGGATTCTTATGTCTGTTTGCCTCACGTTTTGTTTGCAGACCGGCTTCCTGATCTGAAATACGCACGTGCAGCAGGCGATTTTGTTCGCAGCGAAAATGTTGAGCCCCAAATGTTGTGCTTAAATATATTCCATGTGCTGGTCCATATTGTTGCAAGCGGCGAGTGTTCGTCCTTAATGCAAGGCTTAAGAAACGCAACGCCATTATTATTTGTTGCAGTGCTTTTCAGTTTTTATATAATTTAACGTCTTTAAAAATACATGCCGCCGAATGTGAAATACATGGACAGAAGAAGCATAGCTATTCACATATATAGTAGACAATACGTATTTTGCGAATGGCACACAGCTGTTTCGCGTAGGTGTGGCAACGTCAACACATTCCCATCGGCAAATAGAAAATTTATGTTTTGTCAATTAAATAAAAACTAATTTAAAATGAGCATCACTGTGGATCCACGTCGCAAAGAGAAGATCGTGCGCTATAAGGCACCCAAAAACCAAGGCCAAAGCGGTGGAGCCAACGAGGACATGATGCCGGATTACATGAATATTCTGGGCATGATTTTCTCCATGTGTGGACTGATGATGAAGGTAAAATTCCACATCGTATTTATGACCGCCTTAATTAAGTGAGTGATAACAATTTACACTATACAGCTCAAATGGTGCGCGTGGTTTGCACTCTACTGCTCGTGCATCAGTTTCTCCAGCTCCCGTGCGAGCGACGATGCCAAACAAGTGAGATCCGAAGAAATCGTGTCAAAATAATGTGTGCAATATTAATGTTAATTTATTTTTAGGTGCTCTCTTCGTTCATGTTGAGCGTGAGTGCCGTGGTCATGTCATATTTGCAGAATCCCGCTGCCATGACTCCTCCTTGGGCATCATAGCAATAACAATAGCCAAATATTGATTTCATGCTAGTTTAATGAATGGAACTTTATTATTCTCCAAAAATCAAATGACAGTTGCTTGAGTGTAGACATTTTTTAAATAAATTAAACCACAGAGGATTTGTAAAACATTTTGCTAAAGGACTTTTTCAAATAAGCAGTTGGCTTTGATTAATTATACTCCAGAGAACTCGGGACTCTACGTGGTAAGTATGTAATAGGCAAACATAATAAAAGCCAAAATATAAATGGTGCCGAAGATGAGCACGTATTAAATCTCTCCAAAGTTGGCATGTCCCGTTGCTTTGGCATGCTGCTGGGCCTGCGTCTGGCCCACAAGCATCAGGTCGCATTGCAGGCAACGCAGATTGAATTTATCCACATTTGTAAATTGCCGCGAGGATTTGGCCTCGTTGGCCAGCTGCTCGGCCTGCTGGTAAACGCCAAGTTCCTCAACGGGAAATATGGTAGCTGGTGCAGCGCTCTGGGAGGTCTCCATGTACAGTGGATCGTAGTGAATGCCATCAAAAAGTAGGAACACACGCAAACCAAAGTTCTTGTCCTCGCCGAAGCGATTGATGATGGCGTTTTGTATGTCAACCACATCGATTTCGATACCATAATAGTTGGACAATATCGATACCTCAATGGCGCCACCCCAAGAATCGGCTTTCTGTATCCAAGAGCAGTACTCGGCATTCGATTTACCAAGTACAGCATCATTATATTGCTGCGGATCGGCAGCCACTTCTGTGGCAATAATATGGCGCATCATTTCGCTTCCCTCGTTGTCCACTTTCCCATTGAGCACGAAACGTATGCTTGTAAAGAGGCACGAGTTATCCGCTGGCACCACCTTTTTCAGCAGTATTCCATTGAAATCGCCATTTGGACCCGCTTCCAGGGGCACGGGCACGGGTGCTGGTGCGGCAGAGAGAGGGAGAGGTGCAATGTCGCTGCTATCAGCGATTTCAATGGCGTTCAGCTCCCCGTTGCTTGTGGCTGCCACCTGACGCAAGTGCTCGGCATCTTCCTCGGCCTGCAGACGACGCGCCAGCGCTTCGTCATCCTCAATAGTCGCGATGGTATCCACTGGTGCTGTCCCTCTCTCTTCCACAATCAGCGTCTCGCCTCTGTTAATGCCAGCGGCGATTATATTGCGCTGCTGCTGCTCCTCCTCGGTGAGATTCAGCGGCCGTGGCGGATAGCCCACAAGCACGTGCAGCTGTGGCTCCTTGATTTGCGTTACCTGCGCTATCCGCGTTTTCAGTTCCGCCAAAGTTGTGCTCTCGTTAAGGTCACTTACAATGAATTGACCTTTTTTCGATTTCAGCTTCACACTAAATGAACCAGTCATTCTCAATATTCTTTATTTTGAGTATGCTTGCGCAAAAAAAGGTATTGTTACGTTTTTACTTATGAAATTTTGAGTATTTGGAATTTTGACTTAATTTCGCCAAGTGTCTTTTTTATTGTCTATTTTTATCCTGCCTTTTGTTTGGTTTTTGACATTTGATAACAGTGAACGATAATAATCGAACCAGTGCTGCCAACTCTTCGGGTCATGAAAAAGCTGAGCTAGCCTTTGAAAAAGCGTAGTACGCTGTAGCTGAAAATATTTTTGCACGGCCAAAACTCCATATAAAAAAAGGGTTGCAAACATGCTCGAAATTATTTTGTAAGGCCATTTCTAAACCTATGTACGCTGTACCTAAATATGGGCAGCTCAGAAAATTTTCCGCTAGAGGAGTAGTAAACCGATATTTTTACTGATTTAATCTAGTGTTTTTGGTTCCGCACAACAATCCCAAATGGTCAATTGGCAACACTGAATCTAACATTTGCTGGTACTGTTAAATAACGGCATGCATTCTTATCTTTTCGTATGTTTTTTAATTTACCGCAAATGGTTCTTTCGCAAACACAATTTATATTTAAAAATATTATTTTATATAATTAATTTTATTATTAAAGTTTTTTGACATTTATATTTTTCTATGGCGCGGCCACACTATTGCTATGACTTACTGTAACTCCTCAACTCAATGAGTACTTAAAATACCACAGTACGGCAGCATTGGGCGTAGTGTACTAAACATGGCTGCTATTTAAAAATATCTGATTGAACAAAGAGAACAAACAAAAAATGAGCCAAATTCACTTAAAAAGGCGCAAAAGCGCCGAACGTTAAGTAACATTGCAACACTGTTAACGCGTATAACAGCTTAACAGTGGCACTCTTCTCTGTTAATATGAGTGAGCAAGTGCTGTTACCTGTTGTTCTGCCAGCCCGATCTGGCAACGACGCAGATCTGCGCGCTAAATTTGAAATAAAAATTTTAAATTTCCAAAATCAATTAAAAATTTAATAAAAACAATTTGAAACACAACATACAAAAACCTAATTCTGAACTGATGAAAAAATGAGCCAATTCGAAAAAATAAGTGCCATTGCGCCAACAGGACAAAAGAGAGCCAGTTTTGGCGCAAAAACGACAATTGTGGCAACCATGGTACTAAAACTTAAATTTGTGCGCGAAAATTTGAAATAAACAATTTTAAATTTTCAAAAATCATTAAAAAAATGAGAAGCAATTTAATAAGAATTTTTTTTGGCTCTTTTTTAATCAATTTGGCTAATTTTTTGTTTGTTTTTGGCTCAGTCTGATTTTTTTAAATGGCAACCGTGGTTACGTGGCGGTTGGATTTGAATTTGTTTCATGACACTGCAAAAATAAAAAAAGATTGACAAGCAAACAATTAGCACTAGGTGCGACCTTGAATTGGGGAATTTACATATGGAATATTTGCCATTGGCAAATATGTACCACTCTTTTGGTCCTATTCTATGACGAGTTAAAACGAGTGTTAAATGTTTGCCATATTAGCCTCTATACTTTCAGGTAATTAGTGAAGGTGATAATATTTTTAATACCCGCCTGTGTGTATCACACAAAAATCAAATGCAGAACTGAGGTCAAACAACTATAAAAACTGCTAATAAATATTAAATGCCGAAAGCCGTGGAAAGGGGCGTGGACAGGAGGGGGAGGGCTAGGAGGGGTATAGGCTGCTTTTAGTTGTTAATGGTCAAGTTAAACAGAACTCAACATAAAATAACGAAAAACCACAGCGAGTTGTCAATCAACAAAAACAAAAACAATTTAGCCAACTTGGCCAACAATGATGGCCAATAACAATAACAACAATAACAATAGCGGCTTTTTGGTTTCTTTATTCTTTAGTTTTCTAAACGCCTTGCGTGGTACACTAAAATCACATTTAATAGTCCAAACAACATTTTTTGTTGGCTCGAGATACAACAAAAAAAATACACTAGATACATGAATTTTAACAGCTTGCATTATGGGGCGATGTGTTGTTTTAATTTCTATGAAAAAGACGAGCGCGAAACTCGAAGATCGGAGCTCGGAACTCGGAACGGAATTCGGAATATAAATAGATGGACTGGACGCGGTTTATGCTCAGTCAAGTCAAGTCTGTCAACGAAACGCGAAACGCGAGATCATCAATTAAGTCTCCTAAATAAAACAATATCACAATGAAATTCTTACTTTTGGTGCGTCTAGTTCCACATCAAGTGCAGAATCAAATTGATTTAACATTTAACTAATTGTGGATTATCTACCCGTATTTCCAGACCGTATTCGTTTGCTTTGTCATCTGCTTTATGGCAACCAGTGCTGCCCCCTTGGAGGAGGCCATTCCCGAGGGCATCGAGGGTCCTGGCAGCGAGCCCGTCAATCCATCCGACGATCAGTCCTTCCTTCTCAAGCTGAAGCTGCTCAAGAAACTCCTCTTCCTGGGCTAAACTGACACGTGTTCTAACTACATTTTTAGCATACTTTACGGCTAGTATTTAAGGCAAAAAACCTATTAAAAAAAAAACAATTATTTTAAAACCCATTGCGTGTTCTTGTGTTCTAAAAAGTGTTACAAAGGATAAAGCACCATTTTTTTTTAAACAAAAATTTGTTTATATTTGATTTACACTCAAAAAGTAATTCTTTGATCGATCCTTTTGTGAGAAAACTTATATAATCAAATATTGCGCTTGTGTGCGTAGCCACGAAACACAAAGCCAACGAGACATTTAACTGCTTTACACTGAAAAAATTAAATGAATGCTTATTCGAACTGTCGCATCGTTACAGTTGGCGAAGTAAAGGAAGCAAAGCATTATTTGCAGTGTGTGATAAAAGTCAAGCGCTGTCCGATCTCTCCTCATTGATTGCAGATCAGCGACTGGCATCAAAAAGGATCAGCCGATCAGATGCTTAGTGAGAGAATAAACAGCCGAAGACACGCGTTGTGAGAGCGCAAGCCGCAGAATGTGCTATTTATAGAACCTAAGTACTCTCTCTCTCTGTACGTGTGATGGCTGCGACGCCGGCAGAGCTTTGAGTTCCTACCCCATGGCTATGAGGCTTTTGACATTTAGTAGGAAAAAGTGAAAGAGGCGAAATCAGCTTTACCTTATTAGTGACTGTCTAATAATATTAGTTGTCTAATAACATTGTTCATAAGTTTGGTTTATTATTTTTTTCAAATTGAATAAAATGTATAAGAAAACGAAGTTGCACTTGTGTTTGTGTTTTTTTGTACAGTTTGTATTTTTTATTGAATTGTCTGCATCTCTAAGCGAAGAATTTAAGCGCAGTGCCTATGCAATAGCAGCGAGAGGAAGAGAGAGAAAGAGAGAGGTAACGTTCCCAGTTTGTTGTCTGTGTATTTGTGTGCTTATGATTTTTGTACATAGAGACTAGAGTCAACGTGATTGATTGATTGATTGATGTGGCAGCCTTGTGACTTTAGCCGAGCAGCAGCTTCTTAAGCTTCTTCAGTTTGAAGATGGCCTGAGGATCGTGGGGATTGTGCACATCCGACTGATCGTAGCCATAGATGTTGTCGCCCTGCAGAGACTCGTCGACGGGCACTGCGGACACCAGGGACACGGCCAGCAGACAGAGGAAAAGGGCCTGGAAAATATGTAATAGTAATGTTAACACAATTGTTAAGCCGGCACAGAGTTGTGCCACAAACCATTATCATTATTTCATTTTATTAGCATTGAAAAAACAGTATTAATGCAATCAAGTTTTCATTTTACAAAATTTCCATTAAATGTAATAGTTTTTAATGCTAATGAAACTCATTGTCATTATGTATTTCGTCTTTGATTGACATTAAAAAAGTAGTGTTACTCAAAATGTCATTACACTACTTTTTCAATGACAAAGACATTAAAAAGTAAGTGCTAATGTAAATGCTTTTTTATAAGCACTTGAAAAAGTAGAATTTATGAAAATGTCCTTTCATAAGACTATAAAAATTATCATTATTCTTTAGATATCATTGAAAAAGTATTGCTAAAGCAATTAAGTTTTCATTTAAACAAATTTCATTTACTTTAATTAAAGGGCATTTTCATTAGCACTACATTTTTTTATATTATTTGGTTCATTGACATTTAAAAAGTAGTGCTAATAAATATCTCATTTTACGAATTTTTCAAAAATAATTATTCAGGTTTTCGTTATGACTACTTTTCATTATATTTAATTTTTCTAATGCTAATAAATGGACATTTTTATTAGCACAAATAATGTTAATAAAAAAGTATTTTCGTTAGCACTACTTTTTTTAAATGTATTTCCCATTTGATTGACATTAAAAAGTAGTGCAAATCAAAATCTCATTTCACTATATTTGTAATGCCAATAAAATACAAAGTGCATCAAAAAAGTTGTTGATTGTGTCCTTTAATGAAATTGTAGACCCTTTGAGAAGAACAGAAAATAAACTCACCAGCACAATGAACTTCATATTGAATTGTGGATATTCGGATATTCGAGGAAGGCAACTGTTGTGTTGTTTAATTACAAAAATTCAAAAATTGACTGCACCTTGTGGCCAGAGTGCTGGTGGCTTTTATATCCAAGACTTGGGCACCTAAATTCCCGATTCGATGATGGTAATGTCATATGTAAACTGTAAACTGCATATGGTTTTACTGTCTTCTGTCTTGGCCAAGTAGTTGGCCAGAAACAGCGATACATAAACAAAGGCGCATTAATAAACGAGTCTGGTCAACAAAAAGCAGCAAAACCCAACGAAAAAAACCTGCAAAAATTGCCAACGACTTGGACGTGTGGACATTACAGTACGGTTTTTTGGCCCTACCACTATGTATTTACCTTGCAAATAAAGCATATTTATATGTCTGCACCTGTATAGTAATTGTTTGCATTGGTTAAGTCAGACTGAAGACAAGACGAATCAAGAGTAGAGTCTGTTTGTGCTACTGAAGAAGCTAAGCCCATGATCATATCTTTGCAATACCCTGTAACTTTAAAACTGACTCGAAAAGGGCATAATAAAAAGGTAAATAATACGGGATGAAGATGATTAGGTCTTAACACTCTATATATAAACATTTTAGTTTTCAAAAACAATTTGCTAAATATCGATTTCTTGAGGTATCTTGAAATAAATTAAGAGGATTAAATCGGAACAGTTTTTGAGAAGTTATGAAAAATAAGTTTTAAGGGAAACCTTCTGGATTTTAGAAAATGGTTTTTGTCATCCGTTTATTATATCGGTAGCAATGTGGGTTAAGGCATCTTCGAGCCAATTGTAGAGTATGTCGTAGTCCGGCACTTGTTTGTACTAAGTAATAAATGATTATCATTCACTTAGGAGTTGTACATACACGTAAGAAATATGTGAAGGTTATGTCAACGAAGATAACTCATTCAGAAATCGGTCAATCTTAAAACAATCAACAGCATACGGAAGTTATTAGCTAAATAAATTTAAAAAAGCAAAAGTAGAGTAAATAAACTGAAATAAAGAACTTCTCTGACTGCAAATAAAGCGTAATTGTTACTTTTTCTTCCAGTTTAAAAATGAATCTGAAGCTGATTGAAAACTTTAGCACAAATAAATAAATATTTAGCACTTTTAAAAGCCATCATTAAATCTATACGATATTAAATGGGTAAACTTATGGGTTGGGCGTTAACTGCCAACCAAATATAAGTAGTTGAAGATAGAGGTCAACATTTGATATAATATTTGTGTTTTTTTCCATTTCATACCACGCACTTTAGTTAAACTCGTTTTTGATTTCTGATTCGATTCGATTAGATTTGCATAATAGGCGTTGACAAATGCAGTGCAGATAGATCAAAGAGCGGAAGTAAATGCAGATTTTTTCCGAGTAGATCTATATAAATTAAATTACGGATTAAGCATACCACGTCATGAGTAAGCATATTTTATCATGAACAGCTCAAATATAACAGACAGATCCAAATATTTATGCAAATATCTCTTTTTTTTCAAGAGCTTCGAGTTACAATGCGATGCGATCTTATTGCTGTTGAGTGATTAGACAACAAATGACATGAATATATTTTGATCAAGTCTCTGTTAGTCTGTCGTCGGTTTGTCTGTCGAGTCAGTCGAGGTAACTGACTGTTAACCCGTTTGATGCCCATGGGCAATGCCAATTAGCTCGTTTGTAAATTATAGCCCTACTAAAAAGGGCGTGTCTTGTATCTTTCATCTCTGAGATCTGTGTTAACTGTGGGATTGCAAGTTACTTATGTATTTGACAGTCCCTCGACTCATATAAGTATTTATACGCTTTTATTTGCACAAGTTGACAATTTGCAAATTGTAAAGATTGAAGATTGTGCAAGTGACTCGAAATTTGATAATAAAATGTGAACTTATGGTGAAACTCTGTAAGGGTTAATTTGAAAGTTTATGTAATATTTATTTAAGTTTTTAGTTGTAATCGTTTTTTGTAATTTTATTTTGTTAAAAATATAAAATTACTTCTAACCTTGGGTGACTTTACCCAAATAACAAAAATAGAACACGCTGCTTAACGAATTTCAATTTAAACAAATCATTGAACGGTTTGTTAGGCCCCAAAATACAAATGAGATGATACGAATCTAGGCAGTAATTGAGAAATCAGTATGAACAAAAATCCATTAAGTCGTTCGACGTGGTGTGACTTGACTACATCTAAATTGAAAACACGTCAATTTCAATCCGAAATTCAAACGCAGTTGATTCAATCATAAACAAGGAATGCAATGATAAAATATCAAATTATCTTGGTATCAGTCTGGACTACAGCTTTAGTCCTTGGCGTAAGTTTAAAATCTTTGCTTTATTATTTTTGATCAGAACTATTCCTTTAACAATAGCTCAATCTGCAATTTGATGAGTTCTACTCGAAATCTTTTGTGCCCAATAACATAATTGTTAGCTATAGTGTGGAGAATATGGAAATTATCAACTATAATATGACGGTCAAGGATAATTTTCCAGGCAAATTGCTAATGCACATCTTTGCCCGCAAGCTGGACAATGTGCCCGGGGGCAACAACAGTCTCGAAATGCTCAAAATGAAGAATCTAGATTTCTGCAAAGCACTCGAGTCCCTGCGCAACATGACCTTGGATGACTTTCAGGGCGAGTCCTTGATGCCATCAACATTCTTAATATCCTGTCCACTGACGCCGGGCTTCTACTACGTGGACAATGGATTCGTGGATGTGACACAATTTCCATTGCGTATTGACGATGGCAGATACTTGGTGCAATTTGAACTCATTCAGGTCTACGATGAAGTCATCAAATTGTTGAACTGCAAAATCAAACTGAGAAAGACGTCAATCGAGTTGGAGTCGAAACAGCAAAGCCAAAATAGCGAAAATAGTTAAGATTTGGTAATGATAAAAGTGAAACAAAGGCAAGTTCTATCACAGAATCACAGCAAGAATCAAGTGAAAAATGCAGGGAATAAAAATAACTGTTATTGATCAAAATTTTAACTAAATAAATTACATATAAGGACAAATGCGATTTGTGTTTAATACATTATCATTTGTAATAACACTATCTCTGTGTATAACGAATAAATTTATATTTGAAATTATATTATAAATATTTATTAATATTGATTTTTATTATATCCATCAAAAATAATAAGTAATTTAATCATTAATGATTAAATTTATTTGTAATTTGTATTTCTTTAATCACAAATAATTTTAAAAGATGATTTATAAAGTAAAAGATATTTTTAATAACAGTTTCGGTTCTTGGTAAAATTCATGTTTTATACTAATGACATTTAAAGTTTTAAATTCTCGAAAGGACAAGACCCTTTGCTTATCCTTTGCTTGAGAGTATATACATATATATGTATATACTATCCAGTTTGCTTTTAGGATATCTTGTTAAACAAATATAGTTTGCACCGAAGATATCAGGAATCGGCTGATGGACTTGAACTAAAAACCCAGTTTGGCTTAATAAACACGAATAAATTATGCGAAGCACATTGAAAACGGGGCACAGAAACAGAAACCCGAATGTGTCTCAGATAAATCATCAGCGAGAAAGAGACTCTCATGCATAGGGCCATAAATTGAGATACGAGTATTTTTATTGCACTTTGCTGGTTTGTACCAACAACAAATAACAAGTACAAACAACTAAAGCAACAGCTGAAACAGGAGCAACAACAAAAGTAAAAATAAAATGTAAATCGGCTCTTAAGACGCAAAGTACAAAGTGAAAGTGACGTAATGCGGCGATAAAAAAAGCTGAAAATAAAAGCAACAAAATAAGGGGAAAAAAGATGTCGATGTCTTTTTTTTACAGCAGCAGCGGAAACGGAGGTAGAAGAAGCAGAAGCAACAGCTAACAAACTGACCATTGATATGGACATTGGCAGACGCTTCGTATACGTAATCTATGTGTGCTTGTGTTGTTTACACAAACATACATACAAATTCCACATGCATCGTACGTTGTTTGAGTGCGACTTGCATTTATTTTACCTCATCTGGTTTTTGACTTCTTTTTATAATTACGTGAATATGTATTTTTATGTGATCGCGTACGTTTACAATTCAATGTCAGACTTGAATTGCTTTCTTTGTGCTGTATTACGAAAGAGCCAAAGAAGAAGATGCAACTGCAGATTCAGTCTCAGTCTCTGTCGATCTGTAACCGGTTTGAGTTTAAGTTGGCAATTCAATGCATTTGCAATATTAACTTTAGGCTGCTGCCTCTTGACCTTGAAACTTGATGGCAACTTGATAGCAATTGCCCCTTGCCAGTGGCCATCTCAGTGGTCAACTCATTGCTCATCTCAGTGGCCATCACTGTGGTCAAGCTCATGTATTATACATCCCATTCATGGTTCATCAAGTTTTATGAGGCTGCTTGCTTCAATAATGCTTGCTATTAAATATATTTATATAAATAACTCAACAAGGGAACAGCTTCATTATAATTATGATTACAAGTCTAGGCCAGACAAGCTAAACGTTATGGGCGTTACAATTCTTATCTGATTGCAGAAGCGGTTGATGCACTGCCTCTCATTATAAGCTCTTTAAATAGAAACAATTAATTACACAATTTAATTTATTGCGTTTTTATTAAATTTGTAATTGAGTTATTTAAGAATAATATAATTTAGATTTTAGTATGAAACATTGTGTATACACTCAGAGAAATATGCATAAAAATATATACAAACGAATTTAATTTAAGCATATTACATTTAAATAGATAAGGTATTTTACATAAATTCAAAGCACTAACTAAAATCATTCTTAAATGATAAAACGATTATGAATATTTTAAAATGAAAATCTATTTAAATGCCATGTTTAATTTAATGTAAGTTATAAGTTAAATGGGGAGTAACATTTTTTAAATTTAAATTAAAAATTTTGTATATTACCATATATTTTATTATTTAATTTTGAATCAAAGATTTATATAAATTATCTACATATTCGGTTAAAGTGTTTAAATTAACTATTTCTAATATTTAGAATTCTTCACATTAAAACGTTATTATATTATTGCAATATGTTGTAAATTTATATTTATATTTAATTTAAAATTAAAGTCCATTAACCTAAAACTGAATTTAAAGATTAAATAATTTTTCTCCTGGTGTATTTATAATATATTTTAATAATTTCTAATTTAAAATAGCCCTGTAGCTGCAAATCATTAGAATTTCATTGAAAAATCGGGGTTTATGCATTTGCCTTGTAAGTAGCATTTTCTCAGTCAGTGTTACGAGTATTTGCACAGTATTTGATGCCAGCTATTAAACAAACGTAAACGTGTATTGTCGATTGTCGATTGATTTCAAAGATCAATGTTAAGTGATGTAATAAAACAAAAGATTCACACTAGAAGATAAATAATTTGCCTTACCTCATTGTGTATTTAACACTCGACTAGAGAATATTTACTATGTTATGTTAGAAAATTAAGACTAGAGAGACTTAACTTACGAGGTTAATAAAGTTATGAACAATCTGATGATATGTGTATTTATGTAAACACCAATGTGTCTCTATTGATATGCTTGGTACTTCATGGCAAAAAGTGTTTTTTAGATAAAATGCAAATTCCCGTTAATTGAACGCCAAACAAACGCACAGAGAACACTGAAAAAAGGAACACAACACAAATATAAAGTTGGGTTTAAAAAAACAATTAGCAGCATAAAATACTTTGGTTTGAAACCGGGTCCCGTTTATTTTGTTACACTGTCGCTGCGTCTGTCGCTGCTATCAGCGTGGCATGTAAACATCCCCTCTCTCACCCCTTTGGTCACCCCACTTCATCCTCCACCCACAACGTGCAAATATCGAGCGAGCGAGCTGTGTACAGTGGTCAAATTTGCTAAAAAAGCTGCTTTCAATTAATAACTCTGAAATTTGTTAAATTTCTTTGCTATATTTATTTAAATTTATTTTCAATTAACTAATTATTCTTTAATTGAAATGAACTACGTGCAATCTCAAAATAAAAATAAAAATCATTTGTTGCTTTAAAAAGCTCAAAGCTGTATAAAAAAAAAGAAAATTTATCTATAAGATGGTTGAAGTAAATTAAAAAAAATTGCAATTAAAAACAGATATTTTGGCGGCTTTTGCCCACTGTGCGGAGGTGGGAGGAATGAAAAACCGCAGCTGCTGCCTTAAATTTATGCCAGCGCGGCATTAGAAGCATAGTTTGCGGTGTGCCTGTATTGCAGAAGGCGCAACGGGGAGGGGCGTGGCATATTGGTTAGGTATTTGGCAAGAGCATAGAGTAAAGCAACAAAGTGAAATGCAAGAAATCAAGGCTTTAGTTGTGAGCGGGAAACCCACAAAAAAATTGAAAAAAGAAATTGCGCGCTTTTATGAATATTTATAACACAATGGAGCATGAAAAAGTTGTTCGGGGCTTTGTCCAATGTGAATGTATGCAAGCGAGTATCTTTCTCCCTTATACACGTGTGTGTATGTACACGTAAGCATGTGTGTGTGTGTGTGGGTGCATGCATGTGTTTGAGATGGACCAGAGAATGTTATTGATATTGGCGCATAGACAGTGACAGAGGGCAGAGGAGGACAGACAATCGTAACGAGATATGTAAAAGATTAAGCAAGTTTATTTTTGTGATCAATAATGGAAGTGTTTAGAAAAGAATTCAATAATAAGTAATAATAAAGTGTAGCAGTACATATGGATTTGTGCGCAATGCAGCTGCCTTTTTCAATTGCCAAATACAGAATGTTCTACTATTCTATGCTTAGTCTATGTTATTCTAATGTTAACTTACAGAGTATGCTATATTTGTATGCTAAGTTATTTACAGTGTATGTTATATATTTGTATCGAGTTGCTGTGTAAATAGGCGATCATTACATTTAATTATTATCTAAATTCTATTCCTGGTACAAAATTAGCCATGTTAAATATATATTCATATTTATATTAATTGCAACTTTAAGTGAAAACTTGTGAAATTCGAATTTGCAATCCGAGTGGAAATTCAAATTCAAATATTGATCGCAGCTGCTTTCAAGTGCGCTTGACACGTGCCGTTGCTGGCGCCATCTAGCGGTCGGTTGCATGCAAAGTGCAAAATCAGTGCGTGACTTGTAAGATTAAAGAGCAAAAAGAGCGTGAAAAAACGCAGTTTTCCTAAAGTTAGCCCGAAGAAAAAAGTAACAAAAATTGCATTTAGCTATAATAACAAACTCGACTAACGATGTGGTTTTTTTCCTTTATCTCTTTTATTTTTTTCTAGTTGCGATTGAAGGCCCTTCATGGACATGTAATGCCCCAGACAATGGCCCCCAAAAACCAAAAACACGGGCCCCAATCATGTCGTCATTTTACAAGAGACCTAAAATAGTGAAGTAATTTGAAATACCTGGCTGTAACCATTGGTAAGCTTGACCGACAATTTGTCATACATATTTTTTTGTTTGCGTTTACTGTTTACAATAAAAAGATTCGCTTCCATCGTTTGTGTTGCCAATTTGACAAAGATAATAATAGTAACTATAAAAAATATATGTATATGTGTATAAAAAAATGTCCAAGAAGCGGCAAACGGTCAAAGTCAAAGACTATCAAATGTCACGCTTCACTTTATTTATTTTACTCCACTTTCCGTTTCTCTGCTCCTCCATCTTCCACTTGGTTTTATCGTTCAATTTATACATATTTCAAATTCGACTATATTTCTATTTATTTAAATTTATGTTTTCATGTGCTTGTTGTCCTGTCCGTCGGCTTCTATGCGAGGTATTCCATAACTTATCAAAGAACTATACTGAATTGTGTAATTGTTATCAGTATAAGAAACACATTCAATCGAAAATTGAATCACAATAATAAAATACATTCCAATCTAAAATTAAAACAAGCGGGAAATTCTATAGTCGAGTAGGATGCCCGCTACTTATTTGAATACATATAAAATATTTTGTATTGTATACTTTTAGGCGCCTACATTGCTTGAGACTTAAATCAGGCATTACTACCGTTCTGTTAAGCCAATCTTGTTGCGATTAGGTAGAATGATAGCTTAAAATAATAGATAACGTTAATTATCATAAAATACGAATACAATACATTATTTTACTTATTTTTTATAAAACGGGTATAACAATAAATAAACTTTCTTGAGATATTTCAACCAAACTTTCAGGGGACTCTACAAGAATATGAAATCTTCGGTCTCATTTTCTTCATTACTTACTTTCATGACTGTTAATGCATTTGTCCTGTCGACTCACTCATCCCTGAGCAGTTAAGAGCTTGGCTTACCGCATCCTGCCGAGTCGAGCATTTAAAATTTATGTCAAATTAGAGCGCGCATCAATGACAAATGCGGTTGTCAAAGAAATGCGGCAATTGCAGTCGAGGGAGGAGGGCAGATGTCCTGGCAGGGCAAAGAGCAATTGTCTGTACTGTGCTGTGTATGCTCCAACACATCCTTGTGGCATCTATTGCACTAACGTTGGCGGCGGAAATTAGTTCAACTGCACTCCAAATGCGGCAGTTAAGCGTCGCCATCCAGCAATCCAAGTATCCAACTATCCGACCACCAAACCAACGGCTCTAAGACGTAACCAAAACTACAATCTAGACATTTGCTACAACTACAACTACAACTACAAATGCAACTGAAGCACTTGTTTTTTATGGGCCATAGGGAGATAGGGAAAGGGAGAGGGAGAGGGTCCTGGACATTCTCAAGATGAAGATGATGTAGTGCGGACATAAACATAAATAATGGCAATGCGCAGTTATTACTTTCTTCATTTCATCCACTTGCCTCCTTCGTCTACTTGGCATTAACATTAAATGTAAGTGGAAGACGGAGGCGAAGAAGAAGGAGAAGAAGAAAGAGACGATGTCTTCATCCTTTAATTGCATTCTAGGCAGATGCATAAAATTGGAAATGCGCGTCCCTCTAATGGGTTAATTGGGTTTAAGGCGACTTATCGTCTCCTCCTCTCTCTCCTCTTCTCTCTCGTCTTCTCTCCTCTCCGCTCTCGGTCATGTGATTTATGTGACGGGCAAATTGACTAACGATTGCCGCCTAATGGAAATGTTATGCATACGCCATGTAGGCCATGCAAATAAAAAACAAACAGAAAAAAGGCAAACAGTGCACATTATTAATATTCATTTCGTACCCGTACACAGACAAAAAAAAATGTATTTAAATTTTAATGTTCCTGAAATTTCAGAGACTTCATATTTTTAACACGTTTTCCATTATTTCCATTTATTTTTGCCCCTTTCCAATAGGCGCAGGATATATACTTGACTGCCATTTATTTATTTACAATTTGAACAACATATTTAATGTTAGTTATGTGTATAAATAATTAAAAAAAGGCAATAAAAAAACATTATTATTATTAAAGACATTTTTTATTTAATTTTAATTTAGTTAAACAATTTTATTCATATTAGGAATTGATAGATTTGTAGAGCACACCTGAATATTTTTAATTTTTGAAGTTAGTGCTCAAAAAAATTATTAAGAATGAATAAGTATAAGAAAAATTTGGGATTAATTTTATGCTGATTGCGGCTTGTTTTTTTCTGTGTAGTTTCAATGACACTCGTATATCAACAAAGTTCCGCGATCCAACAATAAAAAAAGACGATTTTCGAGTTCGCCAACGGCAATTGGCATGATTTTCAACATCTTCCATGAATCCACTTGCAGCAAACCCAAACTGCGAGCAATGAAAGTCAAGGCTTAAACAGAGGCTCAGACTCGGAGAGGAGAAAAGGGAGGAGTGAGCAGATTCTCGATGCAAATGCTGATTGCATGATTCCTGGCCAAGTCATTGCAATGCATTAACTAGAGAACAACACACACTCGCACACACGCCACGAAACACTACACCAATATATACACAATAACGAGACGGATGATTATCATCGGCACGCCGAAGATTTGATATCCTTGTCGAGTCCTGTGAGTTTGATGGAGATATCTCCAAAACGTTTTATGTTAGCTTTAATTTTTTTTTAATTTTGGTTGACTAAATTATCTTAATTATGAAGCGATGTTTTCGATACAATGTATTTATAATGCAAATAAAAATTATACAATGCTGTATAGTTTACAGTTTGCTCACAATATTATAATATCCCGTACAGGGATATTAAGAGTACAGAGCATTTGTTGTTGCATAGAGCAAACTTAAGAGAAAGGGGATAGGAAAAGAAAGGAGGCACTTGCACTTGCCGCTAATGCACCAAAATATAAAAGACCTCTTGCCTCTTGCACCTCAAACTGTTTCGCTCCTTTGGGAAGTTTACTTAACAATATTTCTCATTGTTGTTGAGACGTTGCAGGTGTTTGCAGAGGAGCACATCAAAAATATATGCGACATATGACGACGACTACTTATGCACACACATATACACATACATTCATACATGTATGGCGAAATGCCCACCAGATACATACGATGATGGAAAATAAAATATAAACAACAATTTTAGTTTTTTTGAATTTTTTTAAATGTTTTGGAAAAAGTAATTTTTTTAAATGTCATAATTTGAACTAATTACCTGTTTTGCAATGCTTCAAAACTTAATAAAACTACGGGTTTCCAAATTCACGCGCAGCTTCTTATCATATTATTAAATATTTTGGTTACAATATTTAAAGTGATGATTGTTTCTATAATTTTTTTCATCAATGTATGTACAGGGAGCAGCCCAAGGATGCGAGCGACTTTAAACTAGTTCAACTTGATAAACTGCATTTAGAAACCACAGCACTTTGATGGGCACTGTAGATAGATGACACCTTTTAAAAGTATTAGTTACTACTGTTATTTTTTTTATTTAGCCGGAATTGTGATTCTCACTTATATCTTATCGGTCAGACATTCTTTTAAATTTATTTAAATACATATATTTTTGGCTGAAATTTCTTTGAAACGTTAAGTGCAGTATTATAAAAATAATAAATGCTTTGTTCTTATGTTCACTTAGCTCAAAAATAATTTTAAAACTTGTAACATAACCAGAAAAGAATATTTAAAATTAGTTTTTTAATGATTTTAATCTAAATACAAAAGTTTTTTATTTGTTTATTAAAAATCCTAATCTGTACCCCTACCATATATTAAAAATATCATAAATATAGTTACCCACCCCTAGTTTACAGACTTGGAGCTACGAGTAGAGTCCAAGTCCATCTCGCAGGAGAACTGTGAGCAATGCAAACTTAGCCAATATAGCCAAAAAGGTGGCTAAAATGTGTTGGCACTTGCCATATGAACAGCAGGAGAAGTGGGTGTGGAAGGGGAGTGGAAGGGGGAATGACTTGAATGCCTTTTGCA
Source organism: Drosophila subquinaria (assembly GCA_037043405.1). NCBI lineage: Eukaryota > Metazoa > Arthropoda > Insecta > Diptera > Drosophilidae > Drosophila > Drosophila subquinaria. Next base: position 279,650 of record JBAMBL010000738.1, read on the forward strand.
TTCTGGATGGGCTGAAGTTGGGTCGGGCTCGTCTTAATTATGAGTTACTCTTGTGCATGCACTTTTCTTAGTTGCCATCGTTGTCGTTGGTTTTATAGTTTTTTGTGCCGCTTAAATCAACAGTGCAACCTTAAGGGAGGGAGTGAGTAGACGCAGGGAGGGAGGGGTAGGCAATTGGTTGACTCCTGTGTTTGCCTTTTGGCCACAATGGGTTCTCTCATCTCGGTTCACTCGCAACGTGGCCACAACAAAGCAGACAATTCGCCTGCTGGCGTTTGCCGCAGAGTGAAGTGTGTTTTCAGGGGCGGAGAAGGAGATAGGGGGAGGAAGAAGAGGAGGAGGAGAAGGAGGCAGAAGGTGCAAGGACAACGGCAGCAACAACTCCAACGACATTCAGTGGCAGCTGCTTATGCTGTGTAATTTCGCGTAAAATGCACAAAGGGATCCCAACCTGATGGGGTAACCCCCATTTTCTTGCTCTTCTTCTGCACGACACCTTTCATTGTTCAGAAAAATACAATAGACACAAATAAAAAATAAACAAAAGACCGAGAAACGAGAGAAAATAGTCTCAAATTAATATAAACCATGTACAAAAATTAAAAAAAAAAACTATTTATTTCTAATGTTTGACTTTAGTTATTAGAACCATTGATATTGTTTCGTCACAATGTCAAAAGTTAAGAAAAAGACAGCAATAGATTCAAATTCAATGAGAGCAAACGAGTTCCCGACTGTAGAATACCCGTACCTATTTAAATTAATATAAAATATGTTTTATTGCATACTTTTAAGCACTTACATTGTTAAAAACCTTACATCTACCATTTTCACCTTTTTATCTGTCCGATCTTGTAACGATTTTGTAGGATAATAGCTAATAAAATTAGTTAACAATAGTTAGCAAAAACAAAACCTTATATCTTATACTCTTATTTTTTTTTGATAAAGACTTTCCAATAAAAATGCATGTAAAAACCAATTCAAGTGAGTTATTAAATTTTTGATTTGATTGAATGTCCTCAAAATAATTCTTAAAATCATAATTTATGTATTTTTTGCAAGCTAAGCTAATGAATAAGTAAAGAGAACATTGTATAGTTGTGTTAATTTAATTTTTATCTTTATTGTGAACTGTAATGCTTAAAATTGACCTAAATAAAACACAATGTGTATATTTATACAATATATAATACAATTATGCAACAGTTTAAACTCTATTTTACATATTAATCTCAAATTTCCGTTAAAAGTGCCCCAAATTCAATTGAAGTTTATTGCGTTTGCCACAAAGTAGTTCATTCTCACACACATACACACGAGTAAGCATAGACGGACACACACACATACATACATTCACACACTTACATTCGGTAGCGGAAATGCAACAGGAAATCAGTGTGGAACGTTAGAGAAAGCACGTCTCTCTTCTCTCTCTCTCTATCGCACTCTTTCTCTCCCCACTCTCTCTCTGTTTTTGTTACCCGTTTGTCTACACAGACAGTAAAATTGGAATGGGGATCCAAAAAACACGCGCCGCACATTTTCGTTGCACATTTTGCGTTGAATAAACTTTGCCATTTACTACGGCAAACTACAATAAACTGGGCGTGGCTGTTGGGCGGGAGGATGAAGGAGTAGGAGGGGCTTAAATGACTCTGGGGCTAAAGGGAGAAACACACACACACACACACGCAGAAAGTCAAAATAAGTCAAGCTGGAAAAATGTTATATGCACTTACTTTCTCTTCTCTCTCCTTTCTCTTTTTTCTCCTTACTCATCTCTGCCTCTCTCTATCTCTCTCTCTCTACCACTCTCTTGCTGTCTGTCCAGTTACGCGTACTCTGTGGCAATAGGAACATCTCCAGGGACCATTTTGTTATTACAGTTGCCGCAATTTCTGCCGCCTGTGTTGCTTTAACAACAATTACAGAAGACGGCAATGTTACCAATCTTAAACACAACAAAACAAAACAGAAAGAAAAACGAGACGTTAGTTTAGCCTTGGCACACCGAAGATTTGATTCCCTTAAAAAGAGTACAAAAATCCTTGAAATACATTGAAAACTCATGTTTGAATCTATTTTTGCTAGCAAGTACTTAGAAAACTTAGAAAACAATTACAAATTGAGTCTCACATACGTTTTTGCATTGTTCTGCTTAGAATTCCCAACTGGTGCTTGCTTATCTGCTGAGAAATTAAAAAATATAGATAAACTTTCATTTATTATTTCTAACTGAATATTGATATTATTGTTATTCCGATTCTAATTAATCGATTCTTCACTTTAGGCGGATTAGTCATAGTTAATTTTTCTCTGTTTCGACTTAAAACTTACACTGAGCTTAGTTATTTATTTCCGCTAATTTTATTTAAATTTGATTACGTTATATTATGAATTGTTATTGGCTTTTTTTGTTGTTCATGTTTAATTGAAAGCACATTTGATAGTTGCACCCTCTAACACACACACCCACCAACACACACACGCACACACACTCAGGCAGTGAGTGACACACTTCATTATTGCAATCATGCGTCGCTTTATAAATTATAAAAATAACTCAATTACGAAAACAGTCAACACACTTTGCATCTCCCTTGCACTTTCAGCCTTTCAGCTTTGGCAAGCATCCGCTTTCCGTTTCCGCTTTTAGTTTGATTTTTCAGCCAGTTTGCGCACTGCTAAAAGAGCAAAAAACAAAACCGAAAGCAAAAAAGTTTTTATTTCCGCTCTGAATGAATTGAGCATTAAATGCATATAAATTTTGCTAAAATAATGCAGGCAAACAATTTGGCAACTGCAAAACAAAAGCGATTAATGGCAAACAAACAAAACACACACACACACACTCACAGATAGAAAGACTTGGCAATCGACATGCAAATAAACAGTAAATTTGAATAATCAATTTGTTTATTGATTCGTATATTCAACTATTTTAATTACGTTTACGCCTCAATCTCATTTCACACACAAACACACATTGTCATTATATTAGTCCTGTTGAAGAAAACAAAACTTGTTTAATCGCAGCAACAACAATGTATTTTATAAACATTTTCTGCATTGTTAATTTTTGGACATTTTTTTTTGACTTTATATCAGTGGTGTCCAAAATACCAAAAACCTTTCCATTTAATCGTTTCGTTGACTTCGTGTCAAAATAGTAGCAAAATTTAGCATTATTCAAATATAACGAAATAAAGAAAAACATGTTGCATACTTTTACGTCACTGTTTTTTTGTATTTACAGTGGTGGCAACTATTTTTTTTTATAATTATTTATTTAACGCCCACCAAGAGCAGTTGACCGAATGTAATTTAAAAATCAAAGAATTTATTTTGTTTTATTAAATTAATACTGAAAAGTTTTAATCTTTTTTCTTTATATTTTTCCTGTTAGTCGATGCTTTGTTTTCTTTTTATATTGCAAATGGTGAGTTTAAACAAATTTTGCTTAGATAAACTGAAGTGAAGTATTTTCAGTTGATGCAATTGAAAAGTTTCGCGCCTTGGGAAATGCAATCGCAATCGCAACATAAGCCCTGATAATGGCCATATCAACAATCAACGCACTTTAGAACAATCCAACAACGAGTCTCCTTCAACTTCAACTGTAACTTCAACTCGCCGCATAAATTTCATGCAATGCAAAGAAAAGTGTTCAAAAAAAAGGGAACACAAAAAGATAATTAAATCACAGTGAGTGATGGCATATAAATCTCTAAGCAAGCACCCAAGCGATAAACCAAAACTTGAACAACAAAATAGAAGAGACAGCAGTGAAAGAGAGACAGAGAGAAGGAGAGACAGAGACAGAAACAGAGACTGAGGAAAAGGACGACACTTGTGCCACTTGAAAACTTTGATTAAAATCCTTGTGAAGTGCCAACAAATAACGCGAGACAAAGACTTCAAGTTGTGGGGACAGTTGAAATAGACCAGTCAATTTGTATCTGCACTTTTTGGAGCTGAGCTGGAAGAGTTTAGAGGGGAGGAGGGGCAAACATTAAGAGAGGGACACCGTCAAGAGTCAGAGGAATTATTGGGGCTTGCATTACTTGCACTGAATTCACTTTACTTTTTAATCGTTGCGACATCAAAAGTTGCATTTAGTTGTTCCTTCAAATGTAAGAAAAGTTGGTTTTGTAACCTGAAATTAAATTTTGGTTATGTGTCATTCTGCATTAATATTAAATTAAGCTTGCTCAAATAATATTTTGTCTTAAGATTTAAATTTTATTTCAAATATTTAAAATTGTAGTTACCAAGTTTCCACTTTTATAGCTTTCATGGCTTCGCTTCATTATGCATTTAAATGTAAATTAATCTCATACAAATCATTTTTTGTCTCAAAATCTTGTCTTTTTTTTTAAATTTAAAATTTAAAATCTCGAATTTTAGCGTCATAATTGGTATAAAGCAGATAATTACATCTGATTTTAAGAAGTCTCATTTTACCAGTGGATTCTTTTTCTTCCTTCTACAGTGGAGCATACTCCACTGTAGCCCTTTCCACTAGTTCTATTAGTCTTCCCACTAGTTTGATTAGTCTTTTAATATTATTCTTGCACCTATTTTTATGGTTAATATTATAATTACTGGGCATCTAGCAGTCGAGCAACTCAACCGCAGTCTTCTTACTTGTTTTGTGTTGTTGTTGTTGGTTGAACAGCGCTCAGTTTTAGTTAAGTGCACTTGAGAGCGCTCAAAAGTTGGTCAGATAAGCATTGCAGATTCGCATTCGCGTACACCGAAACGTATGCGCAACGAGGCAACGAATTTTACTTGCGTTATTCATACGCACCGTATGACGGCCCAGCGATGTGTGTGGAAACATACACAGTTAGAATGTGTGTGTGTTCGTGTGTGGCGTCTCTTATGATAGCAAAGAGTTTGCTATTCATAAGGGAAATATATGCAAGAATTTCAAGAGTTTTGAAGTGAAGGTCGCTTAAGTAAGTTTCAAAAGCCAATGTCGAGATATCTTACGGTTTGTCAGCGAAGAAGACAATGTAAATTAAAGCTTTTCATAAAGTAGCACACTGAATGGGAATACGTAACTTAAACGGAGGTTAAACTTATAAGTTTATTATGGTTTAAAAGATATCATTTTATCTACAGTATGTTTATAAATTCTACTCTAAAATTCTTCCACTTAAATGCAAATGGGAAATGCAAATCGTTTATTTGCATTGAATTGTATTAAATGTGAAAGTTTCCAAAAGCATTGCCAAATTCTAAGAACATTTTCTATTAAGTCTTTTTAATGGCTTTCATACACATATGATTTGACCAAGTGTCAATCAGTCTGTGAAGAGATCAAGGATCCAGGAGACATCTACACAATTCTCGTTTCATTTCATAATGTTGAGTGCTCAAATGTCTTATTGAAGTTAATGTTGCAGCAACAATAACAATACAAGAAGTCAGTACTTCAAGTAAAACTAAAAAAAAGCTAAAAATTACAACAATAGAAACAGAAAACGAAACAAAAGCAACAACAATGAGTCTGAAACTGTGGCTACCGCAAAAACAACAACTTCTGGCACCTTAACATATCGAGAGCTCAGAACTTTTAACAAAAACATTACAAACTGAAAATGAAAAAAAGAAACTGTGATTGGAATATGTACTTTAGAAATGTCTATTGGCGAATGAATGTAGTGGTTGATGTGAAGGACTTTAAAGTGATTACCAACTATGCGAAAATTTATCTCTGAAATGGTTAGCTCAAATCTCCATTAAATCTAGTACAGTGGTGTCCAAACTCACACAATCGAATATTGCGATTTTGTGCGTAGCAGCGAAAAACAAAGTGAACGAGACGTTTTTAAAGAGACAGGGATAGAGAGTGAGAGGGAGAAAGAGGCACAAACAAGTTACGAAAAAGAGAAGCAACAACAAACAAAAATAAAAATAATAAAGAATATTTGCAACAAAAATAGAAAGAATCTTTTATTGCGTTGTCTCTTTGTTGTTGTTGCTTTTGTTATTGCATTTAACATGTGCAGGCAATAATGTTGTTGTTGTTGCTGTAGTTGTTGTTGTTATTGTTGTTGCTTTTTGTTGTAACAAGACAACAATACATAGATATAGTCGAGGTCTAGCTATTATTATTATTTTTACTTTCTTGGATGCTAGCGCTGTTTTGTGATGTTTTCTGTTGTTTTGTGTTGTTGTTGTTTCAAATGCCACTGTTGTTGCCATATTATTTTGCACGCTTGTTGAGACTGCGGCACAACAGCAACAACAACAGGCAACAACAACGAACAACGGGGAACAACAACGGGGAACAACAACAGCGAACATCAACAGGCAACCGCAACGGGAAAAAATGTTTTCATATTTATTTGCCGCGTTCTGTGCGCGTCTACAGCTCATCCACTTGACACACACCCCCGCTTTTTGCCACGCCCCGTTCCACGCCCCTTGCCATGCCCCGCAACTCCCTTCTCTTTGCCTCGCATAACTCTACTCAAGTATGCAACTTTATCATTTTGATTTAAATGTTTTGCTGTTGTTGTTGCTGTTGGCGCATTCTGACATGCATGTCACTGTGTGTGTGTGTGTGTGTGTATTGTGTGTGTGTGCTTCAGGGAGACAACAACGCATTGTTGCTTAGGCAACAACAACAACAACAGCAATAACAAGAACAAGAACAACAATAGCAGCGAGTAAGAAGACAGACAACGAGGCGTATGCGTGACGTGTTTTAAAGGCCTTTTGTTTTGGGCTAAAACACTGACAATTATAACAATAGGACAAAATAAAAAAATTCATATACATATTGAAATAAATAAAATAAAAAAAAAAACTAACAATGAATACATAAATATACAGTTAGTAGAGTAAGTTTGTTTATTTTCAAATATAAGGGACTATCTGTTAGTTTTTTTTTATTTTATTATAGTTGATTTTAGTTCTTAGAACAATGTAATAAATGTTTTTAAAAAATAAAGAAAATAAGCTATTATTTTTTTGTCAAATTCGTACAGTTATAGCAAATGTGTCAAAATATGAAGAAGGCCAATTGAATTATAAATAATATTAAATTTATTATAATAGTAAATTATATAAAAATTTAATTATAATTATGAGAGTCCCAGAATTAAGCAAAACACTGTTCCAAATTAATTTTCTATATATCGTTACATATGTATGTAAATATGTAAATATTATTTTTCGACCTCAACTGACAATTGACTGTCATCCTGACTGTGCTTCGGCATTGACATGCCATAAATTAAATGCCTTTTGTCAGCAAATTAATATGCCGACATTTTTCCATATCATAGCATCCCTCTGTCTCCCTCTGTCCCTTCCAGCGATTTTCCCGTTGTGTTGTGCAATATCCAAAAATTAATTTAATTAAGTAATTTCACACTTGGCATGGCCGCATTTATGATTTATGCGTTTTCTGCTTCTATTCAAGTTAATTTCACAATTATTTATTTCCTCTGTGAAAAGTCATCAATTAACATTTCATATATATACATTTTTATCATGTATTATCCTTTGAAATTTAAGGATATTAGATATAATACTTTTGTAAATTATATAAATCTTAGATCGGATTAGTTTTATATTAATCTTATTAGCAAATCCCTGGCTATAATTATCTTTATTATTACATACATATCTTTCTGGTATCTCACTATTGAAGACATTGGAGGATTCAATGTCCTTGTCTGCAATTTGGCCATGTCCATTTCAGGACATTTCCGGTGCAGCAATAATGATAAGCGAACAATGCGCACTTTCAATTCAAGTGATTAGACGGCAATAACAAGCTAGTTGTTGACTCTCTTCGAAGTTCAAAGTTGACTCTCGCTTGTTGCTTTTTAGTTGGTAGAAACTTGTAGTAAGTACAGTGGTACATTTTGGTCATATCAGCTCAAATTATTATACATAGCTTCAACGAAAAGACAGAAAATAAACTAAAAATAATATTGTGCATTGCTTTTAAATTTTAGTTTAAATTAATGCGAGCTAAATTGACCAAAAGGACACTGTGCTGCGCTAAGACATGTTTTTTTTTGTCAAGTACATAAATTTAAACTCATTTATGTTGCAATGGGAGATTTGCCAAAGAAAGAAAGAAAGAGAGAAAAAGACAAATAAGACGAGTGGTCATTTGGTTTAACTTGAACAACAGAGCAAAGTTAGTAACTGCAACTTCTTTTCCTCCCCCCCTCTCTCTATCTCCCTCTCTCTCTCTCCCTCTCTGCCAACTATTTCAACTGTTGTTTATGGCCAGACTTTTGTTTTTAGTAGATACATTCGCGCGCCACTTTGTCAGCCAAAGTAGCGACTGTCTCTATTTATCGGCCAGGTCTGTTTTATGCAATTAACTAATTCGATGTGGCCCATTGTTGTTGTTGCTCTCGTTGTTGTTGTTTCGCCTGCCGCACACAATGAAATTTACGTTGCCAAGGGTCATGGTTCAGTCGGAATCGGAATCGGAATTGAACTGCTGTTGAAACAAAGAGAGCTTCTCTTCCATTCAATTGACACCCACTTGCTCCCTTATCCAACTGGAATGCAACGGAATGGAACGGGTTCAGGCTTAATTGAACTGCAGTTGAAACAAAGAGAAAGTTCACCTTCAATTTCAATGCCTCACATGTGATTCTCTCTTTTGCGCCCTTATCTAGCTGGAATGCAATGAAATGGAACACGCAGCAAGATAACAGAATGCAGCAGACAGACGACGCTCTCTTTCACTGGAAGTGTCTGGTCAAAGAGCGCACACAGTTTTTGCATTTCAATTAGGATTCCTTGTCGGAATGCATATGAGCAACAACTGTCAAATAATGATACAAATTGTGTTGTTGTTACTTTACAGCGTTCACTGCAAATTCGTTTGCCTGCTTACAGGTGCAAATGAACACAACAGCAGCTTAGTACTTAATTATTGCTAATGTCACTTCTGCAAGTGTTTCAGTGCTACTGTCTGTTGTCTGCTGTCTAAAAAAAAAATGACAAAATGCATGCAAATTTAATAAAACTGCCAACTTTTGAGTCCCAAAAAAAATTTTAATACTAGCAATTTTAAAATAAAAAAAAATTTTAACTAAATGTCATGAAATTACATTTAATTAAAAAAAAATCTCTCTTTTATAAATTGTCATTTTGTTATTTAGGGTGTTCACTTGACCCTAGCAGCGTTGCAGATTGAAATTGTTGCAAGCTTGCTGCGAGAGCAGCTCTTTTCGTGCAACGCGTTGAACATATTCAACAAAATGTAAACAAAAAACAGCCCACAGTGGTTATGTGCAATGCTTTCCACATAAAGCGCTGCTCTCGTAGCAAGCTTGCAACGATTTCAATCTGCAACGCTGCTAGGGTCAAGAGAACACCCTAATTGATTTCTGGCTCAAAATAAAAGCCAGTTTTGTCAGACTTAAAAAAAGGCAGATTTTATGGGAAAAAAGCTGTTCTGGCAACACTCACTCAAATTGGTGCGGCCCTCTCATTCCCCAGAGTTGCTTCCTTTGGCTGTCAACTCTTAGAGTTGCCTTCGCCACTTTCACTTTTCCCCCCGAGTCGTAAAAAGTATGTAAATAATTTCATTTAGTAGCCATCAGTTTTGTGTCATTGTCATTGTAATTCCCTAACACGATAATGCACACAAATAACTTTACACAGTGGGCAATAGAACTATGCGGACGCTCGGATGCGGATTGAGACACATGACAACAAATGTATTTAACAGCAGCTGCAACTGTCAATTGTTGGTATTGATGATGACAGTTTATTATTATTAAAGCATCCCCGAATTATGTGGCATGGAAACCACAGTAAGTGGGCGTGGCATACGGAAAATACCTGCAACGGAAATGAGGTTTCAATTATAATTTATGCAGGCAAGACGACGGACGACATTAACATTTGCTTGCTTGCTTACTGTGGCCAGGTCAGTTATTAGCCAACCACACACACACGCACACACACACATACAGCACACACAGTGTCAGACAGAAGGAACTTGACACGCATATTTAGTGGCAACTGCAAACCTAATTACGCATGTCCAAAAGCGACCACTGCAGTTTCTGTTCTGTCAAATTCTGTTTCGTGCCTTCTGTTTCTAGTCGCAATTTCTAGTCGTTTCCCCTTTTCAACATTTATAAGGAATCCCAGCACAGATCTCAGACCACACCAAGGATGTCTGACTTCCAACTCCAACTCGCAGTACTCGCAGATTTCAATAAGAATAAGTAAACACGCTGCAATGCAATGCTCAACTTTTAGGTGCCCATCAGATCCAATTAAATCCTGATCAAGAATATATATATTCTTAAAGGGGATATAACATTCATGCGTTACAGATGTCATAACATACTTATAAAATACTTCACAAGGATATAAAAATAAGGAACAAGAGTGGAACTCGGGTCGTACGGAACATAGCGAAGCTCTTATCGCTTCCCATCTTAATATTTGCAATATTTCTCAATTTTTTGTTCTTTTTATCAACCGATCGGGATGAAATTTTTAGCAAATTTCCGCTAAGTGTCAAACATACCACATGCCAAATCTTAAGGCTGTAGCACCAAAATAAATCTTGTTATTAACATTTTTTTTTATTACAATATAAAAATATTGTCGTTATTAGATCTCTCTCTCTCTTTTTCGTTCTCTCTCTCACTCTCTGAGATCTGAAGCCTCTGTATCCTTTGGGTACTGGGTAATTAAGGCACCATGCTAGCATTTGCAATTGCAGACAACTTTGGGTTGCTCCTCCTTCCCCTCCTCCGTCTTCTCCTCCTGCTCCTCCTCCACCTGACCTGCTGCCGACTACAGTCAACTCAAAAACATTTGACACATTTGTCATCAGCAAATATGTTGCGCCACAAGCCTCTCTTCTCTTTCCCTCTCTAGGCTGGCTGACTAAATTCTAACTTCGTTTTCCTTCGTCCCTTCCACAAGCCCATGGCAAAAACGTTTATGGGCATATGCAATTCCCTGTGTGTTTATCAGTGTATGTGTTTCTCTATGTGTGTGTGTGTGCAATCGTAGGAGAATTAGCCCTGATTAGACTTAATCGAGCTTTGTGTGTGTGCTGCAAGTTGCAGCATTAGATGGTCATTTGCTTGAATCATGTGTGCGTGAATATTTGTAGATTTGTAGCTACCTCTGGTCTCCTACTAGCTCTCAAGTTGCTTCTAGTTTTAAATAAGACAAATGGTTTAAAAAAAATATATAATAAATAAAAAATTCTAGTGGATACAAACTTTAACTATATCCAATCAGAATTAAGTTCCAATTGTTATTAAAAAGCTGTAACCGCAAAATTAATTATTCACTCCAGTTTACTGACTTATTAAAATCAATTTAGAGTCAGAGCCAAGAGCTTGCAATCTGTTGACCGAAACATTAATTCTGCAGGCGTTGCAGCCGGCACACATACAGAGAGAGAGAATACGTGGGTTCTATAAATAGCACGTTCGGCGGCTTGCTCTCTTACGATGTGCTTCATCGGCTCTTTGTTCTCTCTGAACGCCAGATCCTTTCTGATGTCAGTCGCTGATCTGCGCTTAATGAGAAGAGATCGTACAGCGCTAGACTTTTATCATACACTGCAACTAATGCTTTCTCTCTTTACGTTTCCAGCTGTAACGATGCGAAAGCTTGAATTCATTTGATTTTTTCAGTGTAAAGCAGTAAAACTTTTTGTTCACTTCACTGCTAGAGTTGCCACACAGTCAATTTCCGCTCTTGCATAAAATTGTGTGTTACCAAAGCGTCAACATTTACAGGCCCCATACACCAAATACAACAACAACAATAAAAGGCACAAAATCCTATTAACTAAGAGCTCGCTCGAATATTGACTACGTCAATATCCAGTCAGGATTTTGTTTTTGTTTCTGTTCCTGTTTCTGGACCGGGATTGGTGTAACATGTAACGAAAAGACGTTCTATGCTTTTTCCGAGCTGATGTGGGTGTAGCTGCTAAGCAGAGCACGCGCTTGATCCGGCTCATGCGTTGTCGGCAATATGGGGTGGGTTTAGAAAAGACTGCAGTGCTACCTGCTCAAAGACTACAATAATGTTTATTAAAAATTCGCGTGCTGGATTCTGGCTGTAAGGGAAAGGAGAGAAGACGGGAGACAGGACAGAGAAAAGGACAGAAAGTCGGATAAAAATAAAAAAAAATCAACTAGCTGCAAGGTGTAAATTAGCAGAAGATGTCTCGTGGCTTGTTGTAATTGCTGTGCCGATGTAGTTGCAACAGCTGATGCCCACCCTACCATGATCACCTGTAGCCGCAGGTCAGCCTCAGACCGGTGATCCCTTATTTTTACAAACGCCTAACCAAACATATTAAAAAGATGCAAGACTCCCATAAATGAACACACTAGCACATGATAAAATAAATTTTCACAATCAATTTATTCTTAAATTCCATATTTCTTTATAACAGGGTACATTGGTAAATATCAGCAAACTTCAACAAAAATAAAATTATTCATTGAACGAAAAAAAAATTTAAAAAGGAAATTTTCTTTTAATTTGGTTGTTGTTGTTATTCAGAATAAAAATCTGTTAGCAATAAATGCTTTTGCTGATTAGCACAGATCGACTTCATCATTTGTAACACAACACAAGAAAAAAGCGGAACACTAGCCTATAACTTGGCAAAATGATTCGGCCTTTTCGAGGGTATTTGTAGGTCGATCACAAAAGAAAAAAAAATTTTAACTAACAATAATAACCTTAACCTTTATATTTAACATTGGTTAAAACTCTAAATCGTACATGCGAGGGACTATATTCTAATATTTGTATAAATAAAGATAATAAAAGGAGAAACTAATTAAAATATAAAAATATTAGATAATATAAAAATTATTAAGAATAACAATATTCGCTTTTAAACATAAATTAACAATATGAAAATGTTCATGCCAAATTAAAAAGCATGCTAGGGATCATTATTATTTACCAATTCCAATTTAAAAAGCCATGCAAGTTATATTTAAGCAAGAATCAAAATTTTTAAATTCATTTCATTTGTAGTGCTTGATTAAATAGATTCTTTTTTTTTCTTTTTGTTTGAATTTAAATGTTTTTCACGTTACGTTACTCGTTTCACAATTTTAAGTTAAGTTCACATGCAAAATGCAAGCAGAAATGAACAAAGTAAAGTTTTCGTGCAGGTGTACATGTTATTTTACGCCACGACTGTACATGCATTAAATGCAAAGCGAACATATGTTCAACACTAATACATGCAAAGCTGCCACTGCATTCACGCATGCTCAATCTTTGAGTTCACTGACCTTCAAAAGCGTTTGCGAATAGCGTTTTCTCGTACTTGCATAGCAAAAAGCAAAGAATAAAACGATAATATAAGAGATCGTCACTTACGGCATACATACTCCCACGCTGAAAGATCTTTCGTTGTGTGCGCCGTCCACTGTAAAAGGTATAAGAGAGAGAAAGCTTTCGCGAGCTTTTGAGCGCCGCTCTCGCTATGGCTTTGCATATGCTTAGCACATGGAACACATAAAAAAAATTAAAAAAATATAATTATGCACTTTTCTATTTTTCAGCACTTATGTATGATTGTTTTTCAGCATTATTTTCACTTTAAGATATTAAAAAAAAACTTGCATGCACTTAATATTGGGGCGGGTAGAATAATGCAAAAAAAATTTATATTAAAAATATTTAAAATTCACATTTTTAAAACTCATGCCATTCAAAAGGCTTCTTGCCGGCATTTGGCTAACAAAAATAAATAGTTTTCACAAATTTAATATTGCCAAAGTGTTGGCTTTTTCAAAAAAAAAAAATTTCGGCGAACCATGTGGAGATTATGTAATCCCCTGAGCCTGACTTATTGGGGCTATTATTCCCGGGATTTTGGGCGGGATTTCCTCAAAAAAAAAATGATGCACGACGAACTCGATTACGGCAGAAACCCCATCTCGCGTTTTCTTCGAGATATTCACACACTTTCTTGCTAATACACGGCTTTCACTTTGCTCAGCGTGATCGCGCTCCGATCTTAATTTCGACAGACTGCCAATTATGCGCCAATGCAATTCTAAGCCCGTGGTGAGCTTTACTGCGGTGATGGAGCTTTTATGCTGTTGTGGGGCTGCAGCTCCAACGACTGTAAGCCACAGTGGTGGATTCCATCATATGTTTGATACAGGCAGTTAATAGCGGGATGCTACTAGCGGCCAATTCTAAATAAAAATTAAATAGAATTGTCCAATAAATGCGGATGAAATGTACAGGGAAAATTGACTTAATCAATTTCCGAAATTAACAATTTTTCTTACCCTGTGGAATTGGCAGCGCAGAAAATAATTTAATTTATTGGTGTCTTGCCAATTAATTTTCACAATAAAGAAAGAACTCAAACGCGCAAGCGTTATAATTTTTAGTTAAGTAGCAAATAGTAAAATTTTTTTTTTTTTTTTTACATTAGTTTAACTCTTTTTAATAACAATTTAATAAAGCGAGCTTAGCACGCACAACTGCTTGGGTTGAAGACTCGATCAGAAAGAGAATGAGTTGCAAATTGCAACCAAGGAGGTAACCTCTAGTTGGCGGAAATGTCTCTTCTTCTTCATACATGAAGATAAAGGCAAAAGGAAAGTCATACTGACAATAATCTAGCCTTGCCACACAGAATGTTGGCTGAGAAAAGGGAAACTAAAACAATAATTAAAAATATGTTGCATACTTTTCGGCTTTTCATTTATATGTACGATTAAAGCAGCAAGCGCATTACAAATTCCCCCCCACTAAAATCACACTTGGCGGTGCAACAGCGTACAAGAGTGATACACGCTTGATGCACAATTAATAGGAGATAAAGTTATTTATTGTTTCAAGTCTTTTGCATGATATTTACCAATATGTCGTCCCTGTAAGTCTTCAAGCTCATAGTAGCAGTTGCCTAATTTTCGTTTAATTCGAGCTTTAATAAATGCTGGTGCTAACTTAGAGCTGAATCCTTTGGCAAAGTTACTTTGCTGGAAATTCCTACGGAATATTTCCTGACCAACCTTAAAAGACACATCCCGAGTTCGCAAATTGTACACATTTTCATTGCGAATATGTTGCTTTTGCATTGACTTCTTTGCGTTGTTTCGAATCAAATCAAAAGCGTCTTCTCGTTCAAACTGAACAGTGCGATCCTCAAGCCTGTCTAAATTACGTAACAATTTGTACGTTGCAGCATTGGTAATCATGTGCTGGCCAAATGCTAAGCGATATGGGCTCGTATTAATCGCAGCATGAACGCTTGAACGCAGTGCGCAACAAATACTACTCAGCTTCTCGTCCCAATTCTTCTGATCCGGGTTAACATAAGATTTAATGGCAGCAAGAACCGACCTATTAACTCTCTCAGAAGCATTAGCTTGCGGGGCGTAGAACGCAGTATACGTATGCGTGATATTGTATTTCTGTAGTAACGAATTAAATGCCAATGATTTAAATTGAACACCATTATCTGATACAACAGTCTCTGGAATACCGAAACAATGAAAAAGGTCTTCTTCCATAAAGCGATTTATAGCTTCAGCGGTAAACTTTTTTACCGGCTTTAAAAAGGGAAATTTTGATAGATGATCTAAAACTACAAAAATTCCTATATTTCCAGATCGACTACGGGGATAAGGACCTAAAAAGTCGACGTACAGTCTTTGAAAGAATCGATCTGATTGGCCTGTATTACCTAAAGGTGGCTTTAACGTTCGATTTGGATGTTTAGTGCTCTTACAAACTTCACAATTGTTAACAAAGTCTTTTACAGATGTTGCCATATTTGGCCAAAAATAAAGGCGTCGCAATCGCTCGAGCATTTTGTTTATGCCACAGTGCGCAAAAACCGGATGCTCGTGTGAAACTTTTAATGCTTCATTTACCAAAGATTGTGGCACCCAAAGTTTCCACCCCATGTCATCTGATATTCTTTCGTCCGATATATGTTCGGCTCTGCGGTAAACGAAATTATCCACAACTTTGAGATCGGGCATTTTTGATGAATTTTGAATTATTTTATCGCGCAGGGCAGCATATTGCGCAGAATTAAATTCTTGTGAGTTGAGATCAACCACTGAATTGTCCAACGTCAAAGCTGAGAGGTCGTCTATATAAGTTCGAGATAGGGCGTCTGGAACGACGTTTTGCGTACCTTTTCTATGTTGTATGCTAAACTTAAAGCCTTGAAGCTTCAATGCCCATCGAGCCAATCGACAGCTTAAATCGGCTTGTGACATGAGCCACTTAAGAGAAGCATGATCCGTAATGATTGTGAATTCTTGGCCTTCGATGTAGGCTCGAAACTTTTTCACCGCCAGGACAGCTGCTAAACATTCCTTCTCAGTCACAGTATAATTGCGTTGGCTCTGATTGAGCTTACGTGACATAAAAGCAATGGGAACTTCTTCTCCATTAGAATCTGTCTGCATTAAAACTGCTCCAATTCCTGTGTGACTAGCATCACAATGTAGCGAGAAAGGAATCGCAAAATTTGGGCTGTGTAAAACAGGGGCCTTGCACATTTGGGATTTTAAATTCTCAAATGCTTTCTGAGCTTCATCGGTCCATATAAATTTTCGCTTTTGCTTTAACGTGTCTGTTAAGGGAGAAGCGACGGCTGCATAATTACGAATAAATTTGTGATACCACCCTGTCATTCCAAGAAATCTTCTCACTTGCTTTAACGAACGAGGAACCGGGAAGTCGACAACAGCGGAAATTTTTTCGGGGTCAGTACTTATAGTACCATGTCCAATCACATGTCCAAGATAAGATACTTCTTTCCTACAAAACTTGCTTTTCTCTACGTTAATAGTTAATTTAGCTCGTGATAACTGAGTTGCGACTGTTGATAATACGTTTAGATGACGTTCAAAAGAATCTGATATTATAAGTAAATCATCTAAGTAAATAAAAACCTCGTTGCGCAGATCGGCTGGAATTATTTTATCCATTAATCTGGACATGGTGTGTGGGGAATTGGTCAATCCAAAGGGCATTACAGTGAATTCATAAAGTGGTCTGCCAGGTACTGTAAAGGCAGTTTTATCACGGGAATCTGGGTCCAAAGGAATTTGCCAAAAGGCGTCTTTCAAATCCAAGCTGGTAATAAATTCTGCTTTGGGCAATCGGCTTAATATCCCGTCTATGATTGGCATTGGATATGCATCCTTTACGGTCACTTCATTGACCTTCCTGCTGTCCAAACATAAACGCACTTTTCCGGGCTTGCAAACTAAAACAACAGGAGATGACCATGCACTGATTGACTCCTGAATGACTCCTAACTCCAACATCCTGTCTAGCTCTGCATACATGAGTTTCTCTGTAGCTGGAGAGACTGGATAGTGCCGCTGTTTTATGGGCTTTGCACCAGCGACATCTATAGCATGTGTAATCAGCTGAGTTCTGCCTAATCCTACTTTAGCAAAAGATGGAAACAAATTAATGATTTTTGCTAACATTTTCTCTTGGCAGTCGGAAAGATTTCTCATTGAAGAATCATCTAGAGAGGATACGTTAAATTGAGAGGTCATTAAATGCATAGGAAGCAGCTCGAAAACTGTCCAAAAATCTATGCCCAAATACAAATTTTCTGAAAGTCCTGGAACAATGTATAAATTTAATTTATGCGTCTCGCCTCTATACGTCACATTCGTATTGATTCGGCCTAAAATTCGTTGCTTTTGGCCATCAGCAGTTTTAACCGATGAAGTTAATGGCTTATAGCAATGACTAGATTGGCATACTTCAGTAGCAAAATCACCACCTATGCAACTAATCGAAGCACCAGTATCCATAAGACCACTAATAGTTTTATCAAAGATCTTGACTTCAGCAAAAGGACGTAGATCGTGTTTCTTTCCAATTACTGATGTTACAACTAATTTTTTTTCTGCCTTACGTTGTGTAAAATAGTCAATTCTACGTTGACGTGAGCGAGAAATAGACATATCAGGGAGTTTACCGGACAAGTCCGGGAGATTTGAGTTGCTGAGCGAAACTTGAGGTAGCAACTCATCCGATTGGTCTAATCGGTGTTGGTCGCTATAGAAGCGAATTGTTTGCGTGCACTTTTCGCTGGTGCACGCAACAACTGGTTTTTTGTTGTGCTCCCATTACATTTGCGACAGTTTGGCCGATAGGTATCGGCTTTGCCACATCCGTAGCAAAATACACGCCGAGTATCTAAACAGTCTTGAAATCTGTGACCTTTGCCTCCACAATTCCAACAGCTAAGTTCTATCGCCGATAACTCGTTATCCTCAGCATCGGATTCATCAGATCCTACTACCTGAAGTTGACTATCAACAGCATTGACCTGTCTACGAGTTCCATGACGCGAGGATCCAGGCTGCGACTTAGAAACTGATTGCAAAAATAGTTCACGTTTTCTCACTAAATATCGCAACTCTGAAATGGATTTTGTTTTTTCATAGAGAATGTCCTGTTGAATTTCTGGCAACAAATTGGCCCGAAGAGTTTCTAGCAAAGAGATTTCGGACAAAGGTTGCGAAAGCCTATCAGCTATCGTGGCTATGACATGATAATAATCATCAAAAGTTTCATTTGACCTTTGCTTTCGCTGCTCAATTTCCGAACGGATGTCATGATCTGAACGGTCATCTTTAAATTGGCCACGCAATGCAATACACAAATTTCTCCAATCTAAATGAGGTACGCTCTTATGGTAGCGCCAATACCACTCGCTGGCATTGCTCTCAAAAAGATTTCCGGCATATCTAGCAGTCAAATCAAAATTGCCATCTAAAGTTTGGTTAGTTAACGCCTCTACTCGATATATAAAATCCTCGACAGACATGCTAGATGATTTCCCTGTAAAACGTAATTTCCAGTTGGTCATAATCTGGCTGGTACGATCGGGTCTTATATCTGAAGATCTTGGACTATGGTTTGAACTAGATCGACTATTTGGCACGGAAGGCGGCGATCGATTAAACAATTGCTGCATTTGTTGTTCAACAGCTGGCAGAGTTTGCATTTCCACAGTTGATCTCTGTGGAGTGGTGTGCAGGGACAAGCTTTGGAATCCCGCGGCAATAGCTTGGGTCAATTGAGCAGCATGTTGCGACATAGCAGCTGATACTGCTTCTGCAATAGCTGCTGATAGACGTTGATGGTTATCAGGATTTTCTGGCGCCTGAGTATCCTGCTGTCCGGCAGCAGAGTGAAGATTTGGATTAGTCATGTTAGGCTCAATATTCTTAACAGTTCTGGCTTGTGACCTAGTTTGGTGTTGCTTCTGACAGGTCGGGTCTCTGGGATTGGACGAACGCCCTACTGCTGATGCAGTAGCTTGACTTGTCGAGCCTGAAGGCTGATCTAAAGCCAAATTTGGCAAGTTTGTTGCAGGCGTCGAAGCTGGATTGAGCGACTGTCTGCACACTGGGCAATTTCTCCTGTTTCCTACTTCTGTTTTAAAACAGTCTTTATGAAACGTATGGTCACAAATAGTCCTCAAAAGCTGAGCTTGATTAGCGATAACCTGGGCACAAATAAAACAGTGTTCAATATTATTGCCTATTCTAGACAAATCTTCTGTACTACGGGCTACATTCATTCTATAAAAAAAAATCTAAGTTAAAAATTTATAAAATAAAATGATTAAAAGAGAGAGAATTAAAAAAAATATTTAATAAAAATTCAAAACTAATTATGGAGTCCTGCTATCGATTATTTTAGTTGGTGTAGTCTGACATCTTGATTTTCACATAAAATTTAACCGACAAAAATAGAAAAGAATGTTTTGATAGCTCTTCTTAATTATGCTGAGCGGTAGATAGTAGTTATTATTCCACAAAATCTTTTTCCTGCGACAACCTAATCAAGCTGCTCTCATCGAGGTAGTTACTGATTTGTAAAAGCTGATGACGTAGATAATCAAAATCAAAAACAACAAAAGTCAGCATGAAATCATCATACATATGAAAATAATTTTTATAGGGCATCACAGCTTCCAGCAAAAATAAACAAAATGTTAATATTGATGCCTATATACACTATTCATATGATCTTATAATCAGCAACTAAGAAAAATATAAATAAAAGTCAAAGTAGGAAGGGAAATGGCTGTCTATAATATCTTCATAGAACAACATAAGGGTGAAACTGTTCCACTAAGACTGTTGACGGAATGGCCGTAGCTCTGTTTCTCCACGTTTAACCATTTCTCACGTTCAACTGTCTCAGCTTCGCAGCAACACAAGGATCCAATGGCTTATGTTATATTTGACAGCGGAGCTAAAACTATTTGAAGCTATAGCTAATCCAGCGAGTCTTACATAAACACATAAGTTATTAGTTAATTCTAAGCCTGGGTAGAAAATATTATCTTTTCTACATCAACAGTGCTTTAACAATAACTTGGGAAAGGGAACAGACTAAAAGCAACCAAAATGATTTAAAAGAAAACAGTCAGATGTTATCGACTTGAAAAGATATTATATTTGAAGGGCCTTTTGCTGATTGGCCAACTGACTTAGTTGGATTCTGAATAAAATTATAAAAAAATTACAAAAATTATCAACAAAATTAACAATCATTATAAAAATTAACAATTCTATTCAGCAACAAAAAGAGGCCACTGAGTTGGGCGCCAAATAAAATTATTAATAGTAATTAAACTGTAACATGTAACGAAAAGACGTTCTATGCTTTTTCCGAGCTGATGTGGGTGTAGCTGCTAAGCAGAGCACGCGCTTGATCCGGCTCATGCGTTGTCGGCAATATGGGGTGGGTTTAGAAAAGACTGCAGTGCTACCTGCTCAAAGACTACAATAATGTTTATTAAAAATTCGCGTGCTGGATTCTGGCTGTAAGGGAAAGGAGAGAAGACGGGAGACAGGACAGAGAAAAGGACAGAAAGTCGGATAAAAATAAAAAAAAATCAACTAGCTGCAAGGTGTAAATTAGCAGAAGATGTCTCGTGGCTTGTTGTAATTGCTGTGCCGATGTAGTTGCAACAGCTGATGCCCACCCTACCATGATCACCTGTAGCCGCAGGTCAGCCTCAGACCGGTGATCCCTTATTTTTACAAACGCCTAACCAAACATATTAAAAAGATGCAAGACTCCCATAAATGAACACACTAGCACATGATAAAATAAATTTTCACAATCAATTTATTCTTAAATTCCATATTTCTTTATAACAGGGTACATTGGTAAATATCAGCAAACTTCAACAAAAATAAAATTATTCATTGAACGAAAAAAAAATTTAAAAAGGAAATTTTCTTTTAATTTGGTTGTTGTTGTTATTCAGAATAAAAATCTGTTAGCAATAAATGCTTTTGCTGATTAGCACAGATCGACTTCATCATTTGTAACACAACACAAGAAAAAAGCGGAACACTAGCCTATAACTTGGCAAAATGATTCGGCCTTTTCGAGGGTATTTGTAGGTCGATCACAAAAGAAAAAAAAATTTTAACTAACAATAATAACCTTAACCTTTATATTTAACATTGGTTAAAACTCTAAATCGTACATGCGAGGGACTATATTCTAATATTTGTATAAATAAAGATAATAAAAGGAGAAACTAATTAAAATATAAAAATATTAGATAATATAAAAATTATTAAGAATAACAATATTCGCTTTTAAACATAAATTAACAATATGAAAATGTTCATGCCAAATTAAAAAGCATGCTAGGGATCATTATTATTTACCAATTCCAATTTAAAAAGCCATGCAAGTTATATTTAAGCAAGAATCTAAATTTTTAAATTCATTTCATTTGTAGTGCTTGATTAAATAGATTCTTTTTTTTTCTTTTTGTTTGAATTTAAATGTTTTTCACGTTACGTTACTCGTTTCACAATTTTAAGTTAAGTTCACATGCAAAATGCAAGCAGAAATGAACAAAGTAAAGTTTTCGTGCAGGTGTACATGTTATTTTACGCCACGACTGTACATGCATTAAATGCAAAGCGAACATATGTTCAACACTAATACATGCAAAGCTGCCACTGCATTCACGCATGCTCAATCTTTGAGTTCACTGACCTTCAAAAGCGTTTGCGAATAGCGTTTTCTCGTACTTGCATAGCAAAAAGCAAAGAATAAAACGATAATATAAGAGATCGTCACTTACGGCATACATACTCCCACGCTGAAAGATCTTTCGTTGTGTGCGCCGTCCACTGTAAAAGGTATAAGAGAGAGAAAGCTTTCGCGAGCTTTTGAGCGCCGCTCTCGCTATGGCTTTGCATATGCTTAGCACATGGAACACATAAAAAAAATTAAAAAAATATAATTATGCACTTTTCTATTTTTCAGCACTTATGTATGATTGTTTTTCAGCATTATTTTCACTTTAAGATATAAAAAAAAACTTGCATGCACTTAATATTGGGGCGGGTAGAATAATGCAAAAAAAATTTATATTAAAAATATTTAAAATTCACATTTTTAAAACTCATGCCATTCAAAAGGCTTCTTGCCGGCATTTGGCTAACAAAAATAAATAGTTTTCACAAATTTAATATTGCCAAAGTGTTGGCTTTTTCAAAAAAAAAAATTTCGGCGAACCATGTGGAGATTATGTAATCCCCTGAGCCTGACTTATTGGGGCTATTATTCCCGGGATTTTGGGCGGGATTTCCTCAAAAAAAAAAATGATGCACGACGAACTCGATTACGGCAGAAACCCCATCTCGCGTTTTCTTCGAGATATTCACACACTTTCTTGCTAATACACGGCTTTCACTTTGCTCAGCGTGATCGCGCTCCGATCTTAATTTCGACAGACTGCCAATTATGCGCCAATGCAATTCTAAGCCCGTGGTGAGCTTTACTGCGGTGATGGAGCTTTTATGCTGTTGTGGGGCTGCAGCTCCAACGACTGTAAGCCACAGTGGTGGATTCCATCATATGTTTGATACAGGCAGTTAATAGCGGGATGCTACTAGCGGCCAATTCTAAATAAAAATTAAATAGAATTGTCCAATAAATGCGGATGAAATGTACAGGGAAAATTGACTTAATCAATTTCCGAAATTAACAATTTTTCTTACCCTGTGGAATTGGCAGCGCAGAAAATAATTTAATTTATTGGTGTCTTGCCAATTAATTTTCACAATAAAGAAAGAACTCAAACGCGCAAGCGTTATAATTTTTAGTTAAGTAGCAAATAGTAAAATTTTTTTTTTTTTTTACATTAGTTTAACTCTTTTTAATAACAATTTAATAAAGCGAGCTTAGCACGCACAACTGCTTGGGTTGAAGACTCGATCAGAAAGAGAATGAGTTGCAAATTGCAACCAAGGAGGTAACCTCTAGTTGGCGGAAATGTCTCTTCTTCTTCATACATGAAGATAAAGGCAAAAGGAAAGTCATACTGACAATAATCTAGCCTTGCCACACAGAATGTTGGCTGAGAAAAGGGAAACTAAAACAATAATTAAAAATATGTTGCATACTTTTCGGCTTTTCATTTATATGTACGATTAAAGCAGCAAGCGCATTACATTGGGGCCACTTAGTTGTCCACTTGACAACTGACAAAATATTGGTTTAGAGTGGCTGCCAGCAAAATAATGAAATGTTGGTTTGATTGAAAGCTCCAAAAACAGAACACGGCGAAAGCAGCAAAAATAGCAGCATATATTTAAGTTGATTTTTCATATGCTCTCCCAAAAATGAATTGTGTGATTTTGTTGTTATTGTTGTTTGTAAAGGGCCGGCGATAGGAAATTGTTGCATGGCGTTGCCATATTATGCAAATCAAAGCTATTCAACTGAGTTAAGCATCGTCCACAACGATGAAAACAACAACAATAACAACAATCGAAAGCCCAAAAACTGAAACCGAAAGCTAAAACCACGATGCCAACTTATTTGTGGCAAGCTAAATTTGCATTCTTTGGCACATCATCATCATCGACACTCTCTGAATGAACGAAAATATGTATGTATGATGGGAGTGTGTGTGTTTGTGTTAATATTTTAGCTTTAGTTTATTTATATTTTTAAAAAATGTGATTCCTCATATTTATTATTCTTAATTTTCATAGTTTTAGTATCACAGAAATCCAAACAAACCAAGCACTCATACCAACTGGCCAAAAGAACTTTAGAGCATAACGACATAAGTCCAGTGAAAGTCCGCAAGGATATGGCTGAGTTAAAGCTTATTCACTACAAAGAACACTTGATTTATAGTAGAGATGGGCATGGGCCTCCTTTTTGAGGCACGGCACGGCCCAAGCACGGCTGGTAAAAACTGAGGCCCAACACGGGATTTTTTTAAATAGGCACGGCACGGCACGGGCACGGCACGGACAAACACTTTGTTCATTTTTGTCACTTCATGGCGTCACTTTTTTTTATTATTATGGCATCAATCGTGCTAATGATGTTGTAAGTGTTCGCAAATTGTGCGATACATCGATGAATTCTACAGCTCAAGCTGACAAACAAGCGATAAAACTACGCCAACTTATCGATAGTACCATATTTAAGTTCAAAATCTGTACCGTGCCTACCGTGCCTACCGACTTTGGCACGGTAAAACACGGCAATTTTTAATAAGGGGCCCAACACGGATTTTTTTTAAATAGGCACGGCACGGCACGGACACGGCACGGGCACGGCACGGACAAACACTTTGTTCATTTTTGTCACTTCATGGCGTCACTTTTTTTATTATTATGGCATCAATCGTGCTAATGATGTTGTAAGTGTTCGCAAATTGTGCGATACATCGATGAATTCTACAGCTCAAGCTGACAAACAAGCGATAAAACTACGCCAACATATCGATAGTACCATATTTAAGTTCAAAATCTGTACCGTGCCTACCGTGCCTCCCGTGCCTACCGTGCCTACCGACTTTGGCACGGTAAAACACGGCAATTTTTAATAAGGGGCCCAACACGGATTTTTTCTAAATAGGCACGGCACGGCACGGCACGGGCACGGCACGGGCACGGCACGGACAAACACTTTGTTCATTTTTGTCACTTCATGGCGTCACTTTTTTTATTATTATGGCATCAATCGTGCTAATGATGTTGTAAGTGTTCGCAAATTGTGCGATACATCGATGAATTCTACAGCTCAAGCTGACAAACAAGCGATAAAACTACGCCAACTTATCGATAGTACCATATTTAAGTTCAAAATCTGTACCGTGCCTACCGTGCCTCCCGTGCCTCCCGTGCCTACCGTGCCTACCGACTTTTTGGCACGGTAAAAAACGGCAATTTTTAATAAGGGGCCCAACACGGCCCAACACGAATTTGTTTTAAATAGGCACGGCACGGACACGGCACGGCCCATGCCCATCTCTAATTTATAGTCATTATATATAAAATATAAAATCGTTGCATACTTTTGGGCATGTACGTAATTACAAAAAAATTAAATTAAAATTATAAATATTGAGTAGCATACTCTCAGGCTAAATATAATTTACTAATAAGGTGTATGTAATCAGCACATTCACTTTGAGATATTGAGAGAGATACTTGAAACTCGTTGCTCTTCATTTTACAATTTGTGTGTCAAACATGCGGTGTTTGGAATTCTTTTTCAGCGAATGCTTTATTAAGCTAAACAACAACACAGCACACACATTCTTACATACTTGTAGCATTGATGAGTACTCGTCTATGGGATCTAATTACTCAACACAAATGTTCTATAATTTCAACACCCTTTTCCCATTTCCCTTATCCCTGCTCTTTGTTGGCAGTCAGTTGTTGTTGGAGTCATTCTAGTGACTGTCATTCACATGCATGATTTCGTAATTTAAACGGCAATCAAGTGCAGTTCCCCCTTTTGGCCAACACTGCTCCCTTTGCTGCATTTGGGCTACATGTCAACAGTCAACAGTCAGCAAACTTCTGTCAGCAAAATCATGCAAAATGTGACATTGAACTGAGTCAGAAACAGAGCGAAGTGGAGTGGTTTTGGATCAGAGAGAAAGGCGTGAAACAGGGGGTTGGGGTGAGGAAAGGTGGGAAAGGAAAGGGGGAATGTTGTTCCCAGAATCTGTCTAATAGACTGACGTAAATCGGCTGCAATCGTCAGTTATTTTATGCGTCATTGAAAATTTATTGATTTCAACACTTGCGCATATTTTTAATCGTTGCGCTTTAGGCGGCTTTTTATTGGCCATTTACGAATTGCCGACTGTATTTCAGCGGCATTAGTTTGTTTGTTGCCAATCGACAGTGGGACAACGAAATTAACAATTGAGATGCGAACAATTCCCTTTTACAGTCCATTTAACCAAAAACTCGACTGTGCCAGATTCGCTTACTTGCCATTTGTTTTGTATAAGGCCCACGGGCATTATAAGTGAAAATGAATTGAAGTGAATCAATTCTCAATTTTTTTTTTGTTTTTTCTCAAATTTGTCACCAAACCAACTTTAAAATAAACTTAATTATTTTACAAAATTTTGGATTTTGTTGTTTTTTAAAATTGTTTCTCAATTTTTTTAAATTGATTTTTGAAAATTAAGATTTGGAGATCTAATTAATAATATTTTTATTGCATACGTTTAGGCATTTATGTTTAAGCTTATACAGGCATGCCACAGAAATCACTAGTGAAAGCGATTTCAGAGAAAAGCAATTCCACTTCGAAAATTTCTCCGTGCCACAGAAATTCGTGTGATTTAGGTTTTTTAGCATGTTCATCAACCTTTTCGTACTAGGCTGCTAGGGTTGGCCCCTTCTCAGATTAAATTTCCCAAGGGTTTGTTTAGCAACTTTTTAAAGTTTATCATTACAGAATATCAAATTTTCATTTTAATTCTTATTTAATTTAAATAATTCAATTTATTTATGTAATAATTGATATTGTACAGCTTAAAAAAATTTAAAAGTTATTGGCGCGGCAAACAATAAAAGTTTCTCGACAACTCTAAATTCAAAAATTCGGACAAAAAATGTGACATTATTCTCATGGCATCGGACGCCAGTGAATTGAGCGATGATTTCATCTCACTCAAAATTGTTCAGGTGATTGGACTGTGGCACGGAGAAATGAAATTGACGTGAAAGTCAAGTGAAAGAGATTTCTGTGGCATGCCTGATAATATTGTAGTCCTGTAAATACAAAAGTTTTCATATGCTTTTTAATTCATATGTATATTTAGCCCAGTTTCAAACCAAAGCTGGGAGTTGAGACACTTACCCCATTGCCTTTATAGGAAGTGTGAAACTTGGTAATTTATAGCAACGAATTATCTATAATTGCGAGCATTTGTAGACTTATCTTTGCTATAATTATAAATATAAAGACTACGGCATTTGTAACTGGTATATATAGGTACTTTATAAGTATGTTTTAACCTGAAATAAAATGATGAGTCGGCTAATAAATTCATCCACCTTAGATTGAAGGTATGACGGCTCGTCAATTAGTCGGTTAAAGGTGAATTCAGTTTCAAATCGAAATGTGAAATCAACAAAATTTAAACGGAATTGTCAATCAATCGGCATAAAATGCAAACAATAATTTATTATATATGCATAACAATAACAATAATTTGAAGCTGCAAAATCCGAGGTGTCATCCAAGTATCTGTATCTGAGTGCCAGCCTCGGGATGTTGCTGGATGTTAACTCAACTCAATTCAGTGTTAAATAAATAAATAAATAGGCCACTAAAATCAATTGTGACCCAATTTGCAGGTAAACACACGTGCAAATGTAAAGGCCAGTTGACCTTGCCATCATTTTACAACAAACAAACGGAAAGCTGGCAGTGGCAACTGTAATTTCAATACATACATATATAGTATGTCAAGAAATGCTTTTGACTAAGAAAACATTTTTAAAGAAATATTTTTAGACAATTCAAGTAGGATATTCAGACTCTCTTTATTTCACCATCCCGATCAGGACATATGGAACTAACGATATGATCGCCAGAGATGCAACTTCTTACGTTAAATATAACTATGTTTTCAATTGTTCTTACTTTACTTACTAATTATTAATATTGCATATTTTTTTTTCATTTTTGCAAAACTAAACGTGTAAACAATTACTTGACATACTGTAGGTACACTATGTGGACCAAACGACATCTGCTAGACTTGTGGCAAGTGCAACAACTACAACAACTGTGGCCACTGTGGATGCGGCATTATGAGTATCTCTTGGCCAGAAGCTGCAGTTTCTCGGCCAAGTGAGTAAAATGTATTAATGTATTACAAGAGATGCGAACTCGAACTCGAACTTTAACGCAGACTCAACTCAAAGCTGTCCAACAGTTTCAGTTTCGGCCAGCTTCGTTGCTTTTGACCCTGTTTGCGCCTCGTTATAGTTTCTATTACTCGAAATTCTTATATATTCCCCCCACTCCATTCCACGTTACAACTGGTTGTCCTACAATTCGATTCTTCCACTGGCATTTTCAATTTTGCTTATTTTTTTTATCGTTTTCGAGTGGCATTTTATGTTAAATTTCGCCGAAAGCAATTGTCCATCATCGACGAGTCTTTGGCTAACGCGTCATGATTATCATTTGTACTTGTCCAACTACCAACAACGAGATTTGTTGTGAGCCATTGTTGCATTTGCTGTTGTTTTTGCTTTGTTGCTTTTCATTTTTGTTTTTCAATCGAATTGGCAGCTTTGAAGCTTCCTCTAATGTCTTTTGGTACATTTGGCCTTCTATCGGATTTTCGATTCATCTTCCACTCGTTTCAGTCATTCATAGAGCTGTTGTTGTTGTTGTTGTTACAATTGAATGTTGGCATTGTTCTTGTTGTTGTTGTCCCAAGCATCAATCATCATTCAATAAATATTTTTGGCATTTTTTGTGAATTCTTAATTGTAAGTAGTTGCAGTCCATGATTTATTTTATTGATCTCAAGATGTTGAAAAATGTACTTAATTCTTATTTAAATAATATTTTATTCACAATATTTGTAGGTCTTTTTGTCAAATTTATGACAGTTTTCCGAATTCAATTAGAGGTCAAATAATGATAAAATTTACATCAATTTTTATT